>CM061140.1:27912645-27980653 GCA_030789695.1 Scilla litardierei | reverse complement strand
TATGCTCAAGTAGATGCTCAGCCGCAGAAGAAGTGGAGAGCGACGGTAAAGGTAGATGTGACTCGGGCTCTATAGAGTGGACCATCGTATCCAAGCCCTCATGCACATCCTCCTCGACGATATGCTCATGCTCCACCATCTTCCCGATGTCCTGAATGACATCCTCATGGTTGACCACCGACCAAGGAGGAAGCTGTGACAGAGATGGTTGTGGAGGTGGATGTGGAGCGGACCCCTCGTATGTGGTCGTGGTGTCGTCGTCCTCACGCACATCCCCCTCGCCGGTATGCATAAGCTCTGTGGTCTCCTCGGTGCTCTCATAGGACTCATATGGGGTATCCAAATAAAGATGACAAGTCTCTCCCACAGATCCTAGAGAAATCTCCCCATCCTCACTATCATCATCAAAAAATGCTTCGTCATCCAAGTGGTAGTGTGGGAAAATTGGGGCATCGGTATGAGATGTGTCTATGGTGGCCGATGGGATGGTGGTCTCAACCATGAAAGTGGGTATATCCTCTCCTTCATCCTCTCTCCTCGGTGTAGGCTCGGTGATTGGTACCATCAAGTTTTGTATCATTTGGCCTTGGTTAAACATGGCACTTTCAAGGAGAGACACGAGGCTTGATTCTTCTTGTGTTGGTGGAGGGATATAAGGTTGAGGAAATGGATGGGAGGTGTTTGGGCAATGGTTGTGGGAAAATGTATGGCCTTGGTGTAGGGGGAGGCTCTCAAGCGTATATGGGCAATCATAATACACGTGCCCCGCCATCCCACAAGTCTCACAAACCAAAAATGAATAGGGATTGTAGCCTCTCATCTGAGCATCGAAATTTGATCTCCACATGGTTACACCAAAGATTCCTGGACAACAAAAATAAGAAAACTAGAGAGGAGCGTCAATAGTACAAGAGAATAACAAAAAGATAATATAATGGCGGGGGAAAAATATCTTGGTTATTGAATTTTTTTTTTAAAAGAAAAATAAATTTTTTTTTGTGTTTTTATGTGTAGTCTACCGAACCCAAGCTAAGCTAATATCAAACCGAACGCCTCCCCGGCAACGGCGCCAAAAACTTGACCGGCGCCCCGTTTACGGTATGGGCGCGGTGTCGTTTTACCGCAAGTGCACGGTTAGTGTAGAGTGCGGGTTTATCGAACTCAGGGAGGTGGATGGCTTGAATGGCTACTAGCCTCGCCTAGGTTGTGTGCTAGCTACACGGATGATGTGGGTGGAGGTGTAGAAATAACGGAAAGAAATAAAAAGACACGAAATGAATCCCCGCTAACACGGGCTAGAGCATTCATGACACTTGGCATTTGACTTGATCCAGGGTGAGACATTGCCCCAAAAGGTGGTACCTAGCGTCCATGGCCCGATATTCCGGTCGGTGCCAAGCACGCTAGGCCTACCCGGTTCCGGAAGGTGGGCATTCCCATGTCCATTAACACCTTCCGCAACCGGGAGCATTAAGGCCACAATGATATCTCCCAACACTTCGTCCAAGCCGCTCCCGCGCGCTAGGACTCGATGTCAACGCTGGGGGCGTGAGCTATGGCTAGGGAGTCAACCGCCAAGTTTATTCCCCCTCGGCCCGACGGTCAGAGGCGGTCTTTCTCCCGCCAATGACAATGAAACACCCCCGCGTAACCCTAATGGCCAAATAGGTCAAATGTGATTTCTAGCAATACATCGAAGCGGATCTTGACAGAACAAGCACCGGACCCCAACCCCCAACACAACTAGTGTGTTACCGTACGAATTGGACTCAGATTGCTAGAAATTCCCATTGACACATTTCATCAAACACATGCCATGCAACCAAGTCAAATGAAACAACCCAAGCATCAATCCTACCATAACCCGTATTAGGGTTCATCGACACTACTCAATGGTGAATAACATAAAAATAAGCAATAGAAAAGACATACAAACGTTCACCATCAAGCAACAATGAAAACAACACAAAACAATAGAAAATGAGAGAAGAAAACACTTATCTTGCAATTGAGTCTTCAATCCATTACAAGATTTATTAGAAGATAAAACCTAATCTAACCTACCCTAATCCTCCCAACAAAGGGGCTGAAAAAGTCCTAAAAACTAGAGGAGAATCACCTCCAAGTCGTGCCCCCAACCCCTATTTAAAACCCCTCAAAACCCCTCTTGGGTCGGGTTCAAAACTGTCAAAAAAGGCCCACCCGATCGGGTGAAAACTCACCCGATCGGGTGGAATAAACAGAGAGCTCATATACGCAGTAACAGATCTCACCCGGTCGGTTGACAAGTCAACCGATCGGTTGAAGTGAAATTCCAGACTGCAGCCAGTTTCAGCACATAGCTGCGCTTAGAAAATTCCAGAAAAATCTAGAAAAATCGGATTTGGGCATGCGACCTATCGTTGGAAAGCTAACGACGATGCCGACGCTAGAAAAATAAGAGATCACCCAAAATACTTCTGGAATGGTAGCAGATCTTCAATGAATGAGCAGCGGTGTGCGAAAGCGGAAGAAAAGGCCACCCGATCGGTTGAAACATCAACCGATCGAGTGAGCCGCTTGTTTCTTTGGCCGTCGGGCTTCGGGAGCTTCAACCGGTCGCTGAGGAGAACGGGTGGCATGACCGGGTCGTCGTTTGGGAAACTTCAGCTTCAGATGAACCGATCGGGTGAGATATCACCCGATCGGTTGGAATTAAGCTCCAACTTCCCGAGAACTTTGTTGGGATGAACCGGTCGGCGAACCGGTCGGTTGACTTTGCACTTTGCTCCAACTTCAGTCCGGGTCGTGCACGCGTGCATCACCCGATCGGTTGGCTGTGTCCAACCGATCGGGTGGGGGCTGAAAAGTGGCAATCTTGGTTGTTTGACCCCCTGGATCACGCGTGACCCCTCCCGTTACTCCGGGGACTCATGATATCATCGTTTTATGTCCCAAATACTGTAAGTTCTTGCAAAACATGGAAAACACGGAAAAGTGAAAGAAAACAAGAAAACACGTGAAAACGAATAAAAGACGGCGGTAAAATACGGAAAAACACGGAAGAAAACGTGCGCAAATATATGAAATATAAACGCACGTCACTCCCCCACAAGAACTCTTGGGCAGGGCCAACCCAAGCAACCCAAACCAGAGAAGGGCACGGGCCGAGCTGCGTGCTCGCTACCCCCTCAAGAACTCTGGGGCAGGGCCAACCCTCGCCACCCAAACCAGAGAAGGGCCCGGGGTGAGCCGCGCGCTCGCTCCCCCCTCAAGACTCTGGGGCAGGGCCAACCCTCGCCACCCAAGCCAAAGAAAGGGCACGGGCTGAGCCGCGTGCTTGCTCCCCCTCCAAACTCTGGGGCTGGGCCAACCCTCGCCACCAAAACCAGAGAAGGGCACGGGCCGAGCCACGCACTCGCTCCCCCCCAAAATAACTCTTGGGCAGGGCCAACTCTCGTCACCCAAACCAGAGAAGGGCTCGGGCCGAGCTGCGCGCTCACTCCCGCCCTCCCTCAAGAACTCTGGGGCAGGGCCAACCCTTGCCACCCAAACCAGAGAAGGGCTCGGGCCAAGCCACGCACTCGCTCCCCCTCAAGAAGTATGGAGCAGGGCCAACCCTCACCACCCAAACCAGAGAAGGCAACGGGCCGAGCCACGCGCTAGCTCCCCCCTCCAGACTCTGGGGTAGGGCCAACCCTCAACAACCAAACCAGAGAAGGGCACAGGCCGAGTCGCGCGCTCGCTCCACCTCCAAACTCTGGGGCTAAGCCAACCCTCGCCACCAAAACCAGAGAAGGGCACGGGCCGAGCCACGTGCTCGCTCCCCCCCCCACAAGAACTCTGGGGCATGGCCAACTCTCTCCACCCAAACCAGAGAAGGGCACGGGCCGAGCTGCGTGCTCGCTCCCCCCCCCCCCTCAAGAACTCTTGGGCAAGGCCAACCCGTGCCACCCAAACTAGAGAAGGGCTCGGGCCAAGCCACGCAATCGCTCCCCCCTCAAGAAGTAATGAGCAGGGCCAAACCTCACCACCCAAACCAGAGAAGGACACGGGCCGAGCCACGCGCTAGCTCCCCCCTCCAGACTCTGGGGCAGGGCCAACCCTTGCCAACCAAACCAGAGAAGGGCACGGTCCGAGTCGCGCGCTCGCTCCCCCCTCAAGAACTCTGGGGCAGGGCCAACCCTTGCCACCCAAAACAGAGAAGGGCACGGGCCGAGCCGCGTGCTCGCTCCCCCATCAAGAACTCTGGAACAGGGACAACCCTCACCACCTAAACCAGAGAAGGGCATGGGCCGAGCCACGCACTCACTCCCCCCTCTAGACTCTGGGGCCATGCCAACCCTCGCCACCCAAACAAGAGAAGGGCACGGGCAGAGCCGTGCGCTCGTTCCCCCCTCAAGAACTCTGGGGCAGGGCCATCCCTCGCCACCCAAACCAGATAATGGCATAAGCCGAGCCGCGCGCTCGCTCCCCCCTCCAGACTCTGGGGCAGGGCCAACCCTCGCCACCCAAGCTAAAGAAGGGCACGGGCCGAGCCGCGCTCTTGCTCCCCCACCAAACTTTGGGGCTGGGCCAACCCTCGCCACCAAAACCAGAGAAGGGCACGGGCCGAGCCACGCGCTCGCTCCCCCCCACAAGAACTCTAGGGCAGGGCCAACTCTCGCCACCCAAACCAGATAAGGGCACGGGCCGAGCTGAGCGCTCCCTCCCCCCCCCCCCCTCAAGAACTCTGGGGCTAGGCCAACCCTTGCCACCCAAACCAGAGAAGGGCACGGGCCGAGCCACGCGCTCGCTCCCCCCTCAAGAACTCTGGGGCAGGGCCAACCCTCGCCATCCAAACCAAGGAAGGGCACGTGCCGAGCCTCGCGCTCGCTCCCCCCCTCAAGAACTCTAGGGCAAAGCCAACCCTCGCCACCCAAACCAGAGAAGGGCATGTGCCGAACCATGCACTCGCACCCCCTCAAGAACTCTGGGGCAGGGCCAACCCTCGCCATCCAAACCAGAGAAGGGCACGTGCCGAGCAACGCACTCGCTCCCCCCTCAAGAACTCTGGGGCAGGGCCAACCCTCGCCATCCAAACCA
Organism: Scilla litardierei; assembly: GCA_030789695.1. Classification (NCBI taxonomy): domain Eukaryota; kingdom Viridiplantae; phylum Streptophyta; class Magnoliopsida; order Asparagales; family Asparagaceae; genus Scilla; species Scilla litardierei. The sequence goes on along the minus strand of CM061140.1, from coordinate 27,975,589 downwards.
GAGAAGGGCACGTGCCGAGCCATGCGCTCGCTCCCCCCCTCAAGAACACTGGGGCAGGGCCAACCCTCGCCACCCAAACCAAAGAAGGGCATGGGCCGAGCCACTCGCTCGCTCCCCCCTCAAGAACTCTGGGGCAGGGCCAACCCTCGACATCCAAACCAGAGAGGGGCACGTGTCGAGCCACGCGCTCGCTCCCCCTTCAAGAACTCTGGGGCAGGGCCAACCCTCGCCATCCAAACCAGAGAAGGGCACGTACCGAGCCACGCGCTCGCTCCCCCCTAAAGAACCCTGGGGCAGGGCCAACCCTCGCCACCCAAACCAGAGAAGGGCACGGGCCGAGCCACGTGCTCACTCCCCCCTTAAGAACTCTGGGGCAGGGCCAACCCTCGCCATCCAAACCCGAGAAGGGCACGTGCCGAGCCACGCGCTCGCTATGCCCTCAAGAACTCTGGGTCAGGGCCAACCCTCGCCACCTAATCCAGAGAAGAGCACGGGCCGAGCCACACACTCGCTTCCCCCTCAAGAACTCTGGGGCAGGGCCAACCCTCGCCACCCAAACCAGAGAAGGGCACGGGCCGAGCCACGCGCTCACTCCTCTCTCAAGAACTCTGGGGCAGGGCCAACCCTCGCCACCCAAACTAGATAAGGGCACGGGCGGATCCACGCGCTCGCTCCCCCCTCCAGACTCTGGGGCAGGACCAACCCTCGCCATCCAAGCCAGAGAAGGTCACGGGCCGAGCCACGTGCTCGCTCCCCCCTCCAGACTCTGGGACGGGGTCAACCCTTGCCATTCAAACCAGAGAAGGGCATGGGCCGAGCTGCGCGCTCGCTCCCCCCTCCAGGCTCTGGGGCAGGGCCAACCCTTGCCACCCAAACCAAAGAAGGGCACGGGCCGAGCCACGCGCTCGCTCCCCCCTTAAGAACTCTGGGGCAGGGCCAACCCTCGCCACCCAAACCAGAGAAGGGCATGGACCGAGCCACACTCTCGCTCACCCTCAAGAACTCTGGGGTAGGGCCAACCCTAGTCACCCAAACCAGAGAAGGGCATGGGCCGAGCCATGCGCTCGCCCCCCTCCAGACTCTAGGGCAGGGCCAACCCTCGCCACCCAAACCAGAGAAGGGCACGGGCCAAGCCGCGCGCTCGCTCCCCCCCTCAAAAACTCTGGGGCAGGACCAACTCTCGCCACCCAAACCAGAGAAGGGCACCGGCTGAGCCCCGCGCTCGCTCCCCCCTCAAGAACTCTGGGGCAGGGCCAACCCTCGCCACCCAAACCAGAGAAGGGCACGGGCCGAGCGCGCGCTCGCTCCCCCCACAAGAACTCTGGGGCAGGGCCAACCCTTGCCACCCAAACCAGAGAAGGGCACGGGCCCAGCCGTGCGCTCGCTACCCCCCTCAAGAACTCTGGGGCTGGGCCAACCCTTGCCACCCAAACCAGAGAAGGGCTCGGGCCAAACCACGCACTCACTCCCCCATCAAGAAGTATGGAGCAGGGCCAACCCTCACCACCCAAACCAGAGAAGGACACGGGCCGAGCAACGCGCTAGCTCCCCCCTCCAGACTCTGGGGCAGGGCCAACCCTCGCCAACCAAACCAGAGAAGGGCACGGGCCGAGCCGCGCGCTCGCTCCCCCTCCAAACTCTGGGGCTGGGCCAACCCTCGCCACCAAAACCAGAGAAGGACACGGGCCGAGCCACGTGCTCGTTCCCCCCCACAAGAACTCTGGGGCAGGGCCAACTCTCGCCACCCAAACCAGAGAAGGGCACGGGCCGAGCTGCGCGCTCGCTCCCCCCCTCAAGAACTCTGGGGCAGGGCCAACCCTTGCCACCCAAACTAGAGAAGGGCACGGGCCAAGCCACGCAATCGCTCCCCCCTCAAGAAGTATGGAGCAGGGCCAATCCTCACCACCCAAACCAGAGAAGGACACGGTCCGAGCCACGCGCTAGCTCTCCCCTCCAGACTCTGGGGCAGGGCCAACCCTCGCCAACCAAACCAGAGAAGGGCACGGGCCGAGTCGCGCGCTCGCTCCCCCATCAAGAACTATGGGGCAGGGCCAACCCTTGCCACCCAAACCAGAGAAGGGCACGGGCCGAGCCACGTGCTCGCTCCCCCCTCAGAACTCTGGGACAGGGACAACCCTCACCACCCAAACTAGAGAAGGGCATGGGCCGAGCCACGCGCTCGCTCCCCCCTCTAAACTGTGGGGCCTGGCCAACCCTCGCCACCCAAACTAGAGAAGGGCACGGGCAGAGCCGTGCGCTCGCTCCCCCCTCAAGAACTCTGGGGCAGGTCCATCCCTCACCACCCAAACCAGATAATGGCACGGGCCGAGCTGCGCGCTCGCTCCCTCCTCCAGACTCTGGGGCAGGGCCAACCCTCGCCACCCAAGCTAAAGAAGGGCACGGGCCGAGCCGCGCACTCGCTCCCCCTCCAAACTCTGGGGCTGGGCCAACCCTCGCCACCAAAACCAGAGAAGGGCACGGGCCGAGCCACGTGCTCACTCCTCCCTTAAGAACTCTGGGGCAGGGCCAACCCTCGCCACCCAAACTAGATAAGGGCACGGGCTGAGCCACGCGCTCGCTCCCCCCTCCAGACTCTGGGGTAGGACCAACTCTCGCCATCCAAGCCAGAGAAGGTCACGGGCCGAGCCACGCGCTCGCTCCCCCCTCCAGACTCTGGGACGGGGCCAACCCTCGCCACCCAAACCCGAGAAGGGCACGGGCCGAGCTACGCACTCGCTCCCCCCTCCAGGCTCTGGGGCAGGGCCAACCCTTGCCACCTAAACCAGAGAAGGGCACGGGCCGAGCCCCGCGCTCGCTCCCCCCTCAAGACTCTGGGGCTGGGCCAACCCTCGCCAACCAAACCAGAGAAGGGCACGGGCCGAGCCGCGCGCTCTCTCCCCCTCCAAACTCTGGGGCTGGGCCAACCCTCACCACCAAAACCAGAGAAGGGCACGGGCTGAGCCACGTGCTCGCTCCCCCCCACAAGAACTCTGGGGCAGGGCCAACTCTCGCCACCCAAACCAGAGAAAGGCACTGGCCGAGTTGCGCGCTCGCTCCCCCCCCCTCAAGAACTCTGGGGCAGGGCCAACCCTTGCCACCCAAACTAGAGAAGGGCTCGGGCCAAGCCACGCAATCGCTCCCCCGTCAAGAAGTATGGAGCATGGCCAACCCTCACCACCCAAACCAGAGAAGGACACGGGCCGAGCCACGCGCTAGTTCCCCCCTCCAGACTCTGGGGCAGGGCCAACCCTCGCCAACCAAACCAGAGAAGGGCACGGGCCGAGTCGCGTGCTCGCTCCCCCCTCAAGAACTCTGGGACAGGGCCAACCCTTGCCACCCAAACCAGAGAAGGGCACGGGCCGAGCCGCGTGCTCGCTCCCCCCTCATGAACTCTGGGACAGGGACAACCCTCGCCACCCAAACCAGTGAAGGGCACGGGCCGAGCCACGCGCTCGCTCCCCCTCTAGACTCTGCGGCCAGGCCAACCCTCGCCACCCAAACCAGAGAAGGGCACGGGAAGAGCCGTGCGCTCGCTCCCCCCTCAAGAACTCTGGGGCAGGGCCATCCTGAAGGATCCTGCCAAAACAGAGTTAGGATCGATAATTAAAGTTGAGACTTACGCTTGCGTATGCGGCACGGTAGTCTCGGAACTTTGCCTTCGGATTCACCACGACGGATCGAGTCTTCTCACGAACGGAGTAAGGCTACTAAATCCACAATCTAAATCTCTACTTTAGATTAAGAACTTGGATAGAGGGAGAGGAAGTATTTCGGCAGAGCTTCGCTAGAATGAAAATGCATGCATGAATGCCATGCAAATGTGTAAGGAAATGGCTTACCCTTGGGTCTTATTTATAGCCCCCAAGGTAGTTATTTTAGGGTAAATTGTTCCTTTGGAACAATTTAACTAAGGTGTACCATGATACAAGGCACATTATAAGCTTAAGTTGTACCATATGCATGGTACAACATAAGCTTAAGATATTCCCCCTTTATTAGCCATATGTCACATGCACTTATGCATATATAATGCGACTTTCCCATCAATCTAGAGATCCTCTCCGCAAGGGAACAGATTCCCTTTGCACACGACTTTGTGTGTGCGACGTTCGAGGTCCGTATTCCCTCGTACATCCCCTACAAGGGTGTACAAACGTCATCCATATCCAACATCTCCCACTCACACTTGAGGGGATTGTAAGAGAACGTCTTTCTCTTAGTTCTTTCATCTATCATACCGAGAAATAGACCGTGCGACCGTCATGCGCGTAGAGTCTGTTGTTGTGCACTTGTTAGAGATACACAACGACCTCGAAGGTGCAAAGTTGAGTAGTTCAACGCATGCTTTACCCTAGATTATTTCTTCACATTTCTCATACTTTATATTCAACAATTGAATCCCATCTGGATTACAATTGGCTGGCCAGCTTTGAATCATTTAAAGTCCAAATGTGAATATGAAATCAATCTTCCTCTTCTTGCGAACCTTCTGATCTTGACTTGATTCGCTTTTCTAACGTGTCCCACCGAGCCGAATTATCATAGCCCATTAGCAACACGCTAAGATAGCGATCATCTCGTCAAATCTAAAGGAACCAATTGGAGTCCTTGAGGGTAAGAGTTAAGACCCGTATGGCCTTTGAGTCTCACATAATAGCAAACAGTATTGCTACTAACTCAGTGGTCGAAATGCATACGTGGTATGAACACGTATTACAACATCACTCCTTTCCCAGGGAGAGTATGTCTTAATGACATTGTACGGATGAAAGATCAGACACCACAGTGCCTATCTTTTTGAGTCCCCTTACTACTCGTGAAATATTCACGGACTCTCATCCTGCATAAGACAGATAGGATTTAAAAAATCCTATGAGATCTCTTTCAAATATCCTTGTGATACAGATCTCAGATCTTTTGTAAGCATCCATATGATGCAGATCTTTCATTCGACTATCTTGTTTAAGTCACGACTCTAAATCATTTGTCTAATGATTTTGACTTTAAACTAGTCTCATCTCTATCTTATCCATCTGATAAGATAAGGCGGTTGCTCATGTGAGAGAGCCAACCTTAATCTGTCTGACATACACACAATAAAATAGCTGAGACTTAAACACAAATGTATATAAAATCATTTGTAAGAAACTTGTATGCAAATTAAATTTTGATCTTCTATAGACATGGGAAATATTACATGATACAGCTCAGCACCTACGCATTCCCATAGATGATAAGTGTTTGAAAAACACATCTCTGGGGATCGCCTTAGTAAGGGGATCCGCTATCATCTCATGCGTGGATATGTATCCTATGTCTACTTCCTTCCGTTTGTCATAGTCCTTCGCAAACTTGAATCGAATATCAATGTGTTTGGTCTTGCAATGAAATTTAGGATCTTTGACATAGGCAATCAAAGCTTGACTATCACTGTATATAGGAACAGTGCTCGAGTCAGTGGCATCTGTTAGCCTGTCTAAGAATTTCCTAAGCCAAACAGCTTCTTGGACCGCCATGCTGAATGCTACAAATTCGGCTTCCATGGTTGATAGGGCGATGCAGGTTTGCTTCTTACTGCTCCAGGATATTGCACCATTCCCGAGCAAGTAAACAAAGCCTGAGGTAGATCTTCGCTCGTCGAGATCACCTGCCCAATCAGCATCGGTATAGCCTTCGAGTCTCAAGGTATTGCCTTGATAGCATAACGCATAGTCCGCAGTCCCTTTGAGGTACCTTAATATCCTCTTCACCGCTTTCCAGTGTGCATGTCCTGGGTTGGATTGGTAACGGCTTACCATACCAACAGCATAGCAAATGTCCGGTCTGGTACACATCATGGCGTACATCAGACTCCCGACAGCACTGGAGTATGGAACCTTTTCCATAGCTTTCTTTTCTTTTGGATCTTTGGGACACATTTCCAAACATAGACCCTCGCCTTTGCTTATTGGAGTATCAATTGGCTTGCAGTCCTGCATATTAAACCCTTCTAAAACTTTCTTTATATATGTCTCTTGAGAGAGAGAAAGAAGTTTCTTGGAACGATTCCTTGAGATCTTAACCCCAAGGATATATGCAGCTTCACCCATGTCTTTCATCTCAAAGACGGATGAAAGCCAAGCTTTGATATCTAAGATAAGACGCTTATCATTTCCGGCTATAAGTATGTCATCTACATAAAGAGACATAATTACATACTTGTTTTTAATCCTCTTAATATATACGCAGTTGTCTTCGTCGAGCATGGAGAAACCATACGACAAAACGACTTCTTGAAAGCGCATATACCACTGCCTTGAGGATTGTTTAAGACCATATATGGATTTACGAAGTTTACAAACCTTATGTTTGTTTTCTTCTTGTACAAACCCGTTTGGTTGTTCCATGTAGATCTCCTCATCTAGTTCTCCGTTAAGAAAAGCAGTCTTTACATCCATCTGATGTAATTCGAGGTCCAAACAAGCCAACATTGCCAGAATTAAGCGAATGGAGGTAAAACGCACGACAGGAGAGAAAGTCTCTTCGTAGTCTATTCCTTCCTGTTGCGTGAAACCTTTCGCAACAAGGCGAGCTTTATATTTCTCGATGGAGCCATCAGCCTTATGCTTGATTTTGAGAACCCACTTGTTCCCAATGGCTCTACGTCCCTTAGGTAAATCAACCAAGTCCCAGACTTGGTTTGTTTTCATGGATTGAAGTTCTTATTCCATTGCCGCTATCCATTTATCTTTAGCAGGGCATATGACGGCCTGTTTGAAATTTGCAGGTTCGTCATCATCGTGTAGTAATGTCATGAATGTTTGAGGAAATTCATCCTCAAATCTCAGAGGTGTTAGCCTCGTTCGATTACTACGTCTTGTTTGAGTTTGATCACTCCCACTTGGAATGACATCACTCCCACTTGGAATAACATCACTCCCACTCGGAATAGGATTGGTATCGTTCGTATCATTCATTGGTGAAGTTTGAAACGTATTTTCTTCTTCACCAAGAATTCTCCCACTCGAACGTTCCGATCCTTCTTGATCCCAAGTTTCAAACAAGGATAAGTCTTGACTTATCTCACCCTGTCTTGGAAACTCATTTTCCAAGAAGACAACATCCCTCGATTCGAATTCTATAAGACCCACATTGTCCTCTTGACCGACGAAAGCATATCCTTTGGAGTTTTCAGCGTATCGGATGAAGATACACTTCCTCCCACGTAGCACAAGTTTGACATATTTGTGAGAGGATAAATGTGCATAAGAGGCACAACCCCAAGGTTTTAGAATGCTTAAGTCTGGAGTTCTATTGTTCCACAACTCATAAGGAGTAGAACTTACCGACTTCGAGGGTACACGGTTTAAGATGAACGCTGCCGTTAATAATGCATCACCCCAAAAGGTGATAAGCAAATTTGCCTGAGACATCATTGATCGGACCATTTCCATCAATGTCCTATTTCTTCTTTCCGCAACACCGTTTTGTTGCGGAGTATAAGGCATAGTTATTTGATGAACTATGCCTTTTTCATCACAGAGTTCCTTAAAACTCGTTGATTGATATTCTCCACCCCGATCGGTTCGCAAGACCTTTATCTTGCGATCTAGTTGATTTTCCACTAAACTCATATGGTTTTTGAAGCAAGTTAAAGCTTCATGTTTGTGGGAAATCAAATAAATGTGACCGAAACGGGTGAAGTCATCAATGAATGTGATGAAATAGGACTTCTCGCGTATTGTCTTAACATTCATTGGACCGCAAATGTCCGAATGAATAAGCTGTAATGGAACTTCGGCCCTTGTGCCAATTCCAAACGGCTTGCGACAAGTTTTCCCTACAAGACAATGTTCGCAAGTTGACATTTCAACTTTTGAAACATTAGATAGCAAGCCACTTTTGGCAAGTCTATCCATTCTAGTTGTTCCAATATGACCAAGTCTTGCATGCCAACAAATGATCTCAGATTCAGAGTTAGAAGCATTTGTCAAATGGAAACTTTCATTAATGGAAGAAGAATCATCATACATTGTGTTTAAAACAATTAATCCATTACAAACATTACCAGACCCAATTAAAGAACTATTACAAACAAGGTCAACCTTTTGTTTATAGAACCTCCATTCATAATCTAAAGACATTAACATGACCACGGATACGATATTCCTTCTAATATCTGGACCAAAGAGGACGTCGTGCAATAATAAAGTCCGGCCGTTGTCGAGAACTAGCTTGCATGTTCCGACGCCTTTGACTTCAACACGAGTGTTGTTGCCGACGTATATCCACTTTGTTCCTTGAGTTATCTTTCGATACTCTACGAAGAACCTTCTGTCCTTCGCTACGTGGTCTGTGGCCCCTGAATCAATCAACCAAAAATAGTTAGATTCAGCAAGAAACACGGAACTAGAAACACATATGTAACTAGCCCTACAAGTTACCTTATCACTTCCATCCGTACATGTATGGGCGAAGTGACCGTACTTGTTGCACTTAAAGCACTTGATTTTCTTCAAGTTTTTCTTCTTTGAGTGCACATTCTTTTGCCACTTTTTGTTTTTAGTCTTCTTTGAGGTTCCCGGTTCTTGCTTTCGTTCGTTCACAAACCTTAAGCGTTTATTCTTCCGCTTATTTCCTCCATGTGAGGAACTAGCGGCCATGTGCACTTCTGCACTTGGTTTTGCGGCTTGAATCCGCTCTTCCTCGAGTTCGAGGTGTTTCGATACATCGCTTAAAGTTTTAATGCACTCATTATGAGTGAGGTGCATTTTCATGTTATCCCAGCTATCTGGGAGTGAACGAATGACTGCTTGGATCTGCTGTTCGTCAGACAGCGTAACACCCGCATCCTTTAATTCAGATATGAGATTCGCCATGTGGCGGAGATGCTTCTTCATAGAATGATCTCGCCGCATTTTGTACGAATCAAATTGAATATTTAAGGAGCGGAGTTTGGTAACCGAAGTTCCACCAAACTTTATTTCTAGCTCAGACCATATGTCTTTGGCTAGATCGAATTCCCGAAATAGACGCATTATGTCATTGTCCATTGCGGACAGTAACGTAATACGTGCTATTTTGTTCTTTCGATTCCAAGTATCATAAGCTTCCCGGTCCCTCTTGTGTTGGGCCGTATTGCCCAACTCAGGTTCTTCCATTATGTTTTGGAGTGTTTCAAGCACATCTTGCTCCTCCAAAACATATTGGATTTTAATTGACCAAAGTTTATAATTGTCGCCGTTGAGCTTTTCACCTTTGTTAAGCTCTGCGACAATGTTCTTAGAAGCGGTAGACATATTCGATTCAAAAAACTGCAAAGAAAATGAAAAGCACGATCAAAATTCTATGCATAAAGTTTCGATTCTTTAAACACTTGATAAGTTCCTTGGATGCGTTGAAATGTTACTCTAGAATCGAGAAGTTCACTATGTTCCCAACTACCATCTAGAAGTAACTTTCAAAGTATCCCTCTTACTTATCTCAAGTAAAAAGAAATCAGAAATGATACCCGTATGGTACCAGCAGCGGAAAAATACTTTTGAAAAACATATCTTTCAAAATAGAATAGGTGAGAGTTTGCGCAAAGAATTTTAGCGCAACAATTGCCAAGCCACGAGACCTGTTCTACACACCCATGGGTTAGATAACCATGGCCGGATCGTGGTAGGACTTGGAATTCTAAATTGCGCTATCTCGATTAAGGACGGGACATAACCTATTTGAAAATACCTTTTTCAAAAATTTGAAAACACATTGGCTAATATCCGTAGAGTAGAGCACAACGTTATAAGTTCATTGGCTAATCTCCGTAGAGTAGAGCACAATGACATGGCTAATCTCGCATGAAGTAGAGCATTACGGCTAATCTTCAAGGAGTAGAGCACTACGGCTAATCTCGCATGAAGTAGAGCACTACGGCTAGTCTTCAAGGAGTAGAGCCTTTAGACACCCCGTATGGGCTAGTCGGCACGTTCAAATTCGACCAAGGCCTTCTGCCGGATTGGTCGACCAAAACAACAAAATTGGTCGACCAATAATTTGGTCTTCAACTTCTCTCGGCCAGTGCCGATCAGACCGGCCCTTGGCCAAAGAACAACCGCTGCCAGGGCCGACCGTGGCACTGGCAGCGGCCAGGCCCTGGCCTCTGCCAGGGCCGGGGCCGGGCAGGCCCTGGCCGGCGGCCAGGGCCCCTGCCCTGGCCTCGGCCAGGGCGGCCAGGCCCTGGCCTGAGGCCAGGGCACTGCCCTGGCCCCTGCCAGGGCGGCCTGGCCCCTGGCCGGGGCCAGGGCCCCTGCCCTGGCCTCGGCCAGGCCCTGGCCTGAGGCCAGGGCGATGCCCTGGCCCCTGGCCGGGGCCAGGGCCCCTGCCCTGGCCTCGGCCAGGGCGGCCTGGCCCTGGCCGGGGGCCAGGGCCCCTGCCCTGGCCCCGGCCAGGGAGGCCAGGCCCTGGCCTGGTCGCGGCCAGGGCCGGCCCTGGCCTGGCCTGGCCTGGCCGCGGCCAGGGCTCCCTGGCCCTGGCCGTGGCCGGCCAGGGCCGGCCGGCCATGGCCCGGCCATGGCCTATTTGCCTTGACCGGCCATGGCCCTTTAGCCATGGCCGGTCTCCCCTCTTTCATGGGGTGGCCGCAAGCACTCCTCCCCCTTGATGGGGTGGTCGCCGGTGGTTATTGGCCGTAGCCAACCCCCTCCGCATGGGGAGGGGGGTGCATGGCCTTCATAGCCCATTTGGCCATGGCGCACATGCACTAAAATTCATCTTCTCCGATGGAGATAACTACCATCATCTTCCTCGATGAAGCACCCGTTCGTCGATGAAGCACCCGTTCGTCGAGAAATTAGTTATTTCCTAATGGCCGTGTGCCAAAATGAAAAATAACATACTACGTGAACGGTCGGTTCTTCCCGTCAAGGAGAGTTCCTACCATATCCGTAATGATAGGAGACCCTAACGTGAAAAGAACAACCGCTGCGTTCTCTCCGTCACGAAGCGTTCCTACCATATCCGTAATGGTAGGAGACCCATTCGTGAAAAAGACAACGACTCGTTCATAGTTTCGACGGGACGACGGTTTGACCGGGGCGAACCCATATGGCTCTGATACCAATGAAGGATCCTGCCAAAATAGAGTTAGGATCGATAATTAAAGTTGAGACTTACGCTTGCGTATGCGGCACGGTAGTCTCGGAACTTTGCCTTCGGATTCGCCACGACGGATCGAGTCTTCTCACGAACGGAGTAAGGCTACTAAATCCACAATCTAAATCTCTACTTTAGATTAAGAACTTGGATAGAGGGAGAGGAAGTATTTCGACAGAGCTTCGCTAGAATGAAAATGCATGCATGAATGCCATGCAAAAGTGTAAGGAAATGGCTTACCCTTGGGTCTTATTTATAGCCCCCAAGGTAGTTATTTTAGGGTAAATTGTTCCTTTGAAACAATTTAACTAAGGTGTACCATGATACATGGCACATTATAAGCTTAAGTTGTACCATATGCATGGTACAACATAAGCTTAAGATATTCCCCCTTTATTAGCCATATGTCGCATGCACTTATGCATATATAATGCGACTTTTCCATCAATCTAGAGATCCTCTCCGCAAGGGAACAGATTCCCTTTGCACACGACTTTGTGTGTGCGATGTTCGAGGTCCGTATTCCCTCGTACATCCCCTACAAGGGTGTACAAACATCATCCATATCCAACACATCCCTCGCCACCCAAACCAGATAATGGCACGGGCCGAGCCGCGCGCTCGTTCCCCCCTCCAGACTCTGGGGCAGGGCCAACCCTCGCCACCCAAGCCAAATAAGGGCACGGGCCGAGCCGCGCGCTCGCTCCCCCTCCAAACTCTGGGGCTGGGCCAACCCTCGCCACCAAAACCAGATAAGGGCACGGGCCGAGCCACGCGCTCGCTCCCCCGCACAAGAATTCTTGGGCAGGGCCAACTCTCGCCACCCAAACCAGAGAAGGGCACGGGCCGAGCTGCGCGCCCACTCCCCCCCTCAAGAACTCTGGGGCTGGGCCAACCCTTGCCACCCAAACCAGAGAAGGGCTCGGGACAAGCCACGCACTCGCTCCCCCCTCAAGAAGTATGGAGCAGGGCCAACCTCACCACCCAAACCAGAGAAGGGCACGGGCCGAGCCACGCGCTAGCTCCCCCCTCCAGACTCTGGGGCAGGGCCAACCCTCGCCAACCAAACCAGAGAAGGGCACGGGCCGAGCCGCGCGCTCGCTTACCCCTCAAAAACTCTGGGGCAGGGCCAACCCTTGCCACCCAAACCAGAGAAGGGCACGGGCCGAGCCGCGCGCTCGCTCCCCCCTCAAGAACTCTGGGACAGGGACAACCCTCGCCACCCGAACCAAAGAAGGGTACGGGCCGAGCCACGCTCTCGCTCCCCCCTCTAGACTCTGGGGCCAGGTAAACCCTCGCCACCCAAACCAGAGAAGGGCACGGGCAGAGCCGTGCGCTCGCTCCCCCCTCAAGAACTCTGGGGCAGAGCCATCCCTCACCACCCAAACAAGATAATGACACAGGCCGAGCCATGCACTCGCTTCCGTCTCAAGAACTCTGGGGTAGTGCCAACACTCGCCACTCAAACCAGAGAAGGGCACGGGCCGAGCCACACGCTCGCTCCCCCTCAAGACTCTGCGACTGGGCCAACCATCGACACCCTAACCAGAGAAGGGCACGGGCCGAGCCACGCGCTCGCTCTCCCCTCAAGAACTCTGGGGCAGGGCCAACCCTCACCACCCAAACCAGAGAAGGGCACGGGCCGAGACACGCGCTCGGTCCCTCCCTCCAGACTCTGGGGCAGGGCCAACCCTCGCCACCCAAACCATAGAAGGGCACGGCCCGAGCCACGTGCTCGCTCCCCCCTCAAGAATTCTGGGACAGGGCCAACCCTCGCCCCCCAAACCGGAGAAGGGCACGGACCGAACCATGCGCTCGCTCCCCCCTCCAGACTCTGGGGTAGGGCCAACCCTCGCCACCCAAACTAGAGAAGGGCACGGGCTGAGCCGCACGCTCGCTCCCCCCTCAAGATCTCTGGGGTAGGGCCAACCCTCGCCACCCAAACCAGAGAAGGGCATGGGCCGAGCCACGTGCTCGCTCCCCCCTTAATAACTTTGGGGCAGGGCCAACCCTCACCACCCAAACCAGAGAAGGGCACGGGCCGAGCCACGCGTTCGCTCCCTCCCTCCTGACTCTGGGGCAGGGCCAACCCTCGCCACCCAAACCAGAGAAGGGCACGGGCCGAGCCGCGCACTCAATCCCCCCGCAAGAACTCTGGGGCAGGACCAACCCTCGCCACCCAAACCAAAGAAGGGCACGTGTCGAGCCACGCGCTCGCTCCCTCCCTTCAGACTCTGGGGTAGGGCCAACCCTCGCCACCCAAACCAGAGAAGGGCACGGGCCGAGCCGCACACTCAATCCCCCCGCAAGAACTCTGGGGCAGGACCAACCCTCGCCACCCAAACCAGAGAAGGGCACGGGCCGAGCCACGCGTTCGCTCCCCCCTCAAGAACTCTGGGGTAGGGCCAACCCTCACCATCCAAACCAGAGAAGGGCACGTGCCGATCCACACGCTCGCTCCCCCCTCAAGAAATCTGGGGCAGGGCCAACCCTCACCACCAAAACCAGAGAAGGGCACGGGCCGAGCCACGCGCTCGCTCTCGCCTCAAGAACTCTGGGGCAGGGCCAACCCTCGCCACCCAAACCAGAGAAGGGCACGGGCCGAGCCACGCGCTCGCTCCCCCCTCCAGAACTCTGGGGCAGGGCCAACCCTCGCCACCCAAACCCGATAAGGGCACGGGCCGAGCCACGCGCTCGTTCCCCCCTCCAGACTCTGGGGCAGGACCAACCCTCGCCACCCAAACCAGAGAAGGGCACGGGCCGAGCCACGCGCTCGCTCCCCCCTCCAGACTCTGGGACAGGGCCAACCTTTGCCAACCAAACCAGAGAAGGGCATGGGCTGAGCTGCGCGCTCGCTCCCCCTCTAGACTCTGGGGCAGGGCCAACCCTCGCCACCTAAACCAGAGAAGGGCACGGGCGGAGCGCGCGCTCGCTTCCCCCTCAAGAACTCTGGGGCAGAGCCAACCCACACCACCCAAACTAGAGAAGGGCACGGGCCGAGCTACGCGCTCGCTACCCCCTCATGAACTCTGGGGCAGGGCCATCCCTCGCCACCCAAACCCGATAAGGGCACGGGCCGAGCCGCGCGCTCGCTCCCCCCTCCGGACTCTGGGGCAGGGCTAATCCTCGCCACCCAAGCCAGAGAAGGGTACAGGCCGAGCAGCGTGCTCGCTCCCCTTCCAAACTCTAGGGCAGGGCCAAGCGTCGCCACCAAAACCAGAGAAGGGCACGGGCCGAGCCACGCACTCGCTCCCCCCCCACAAGAACTCTGGGGCAGGGCCAACTCTCAACACCCAAACCAGAGAAGTGCACGGGCCGAGCTGCGCGCTCACTCCCCCCCTAAAGAACTCTAGGGCAGGGCCAAGCCTTGCCCCCCAAACCAGAGAAGGGCTCGGGCCAAGCCATGCACTCGCACCCCCCTCAAGAAGTATGGAGCAGGGCCAACCCTTACCACCCAAACCAGAGAAGGACACGGGCCGAGCCACGCGCTCGCTTCCCCCTCCAGACTCTGGGGCATGGACAACCATCGCCACCCAAACCAGAGAAGGGCACGGGCCGAGCCGCGCGCTCGCTCCCCCCTCTAGACTATGGGGCCAGGTCAACCCTCTCCACCCAAACCAGAGAAGGGCACTGGCAGAGCCGCGCGCTCGATCCCCCCTCAAGAACTCTGGGGCCGGGCCAACCCTCGCCACGCAAACCAGAGAAGGGCACGGGCCAAGCCGTGCACTCGCTTCTGCCTCAAGAACTCTGGGGTAGGGCCTGTTGGATATGGAAGACGTTTGTACACCCTTGTGGGGGATGTACGAGGGAATACGGACCTCGAACGTCGCGTACACGAAGTCGTGTGCAAAGGGAATCTGTTCCCTTGCGGAGAGGATCTCTGGATGAGTAGGTAAGTCGCTTTATATATGCATAAGTGCATGCGACATATGGCTAATAAAGGGGGAATATCTTAAGCTTATGTTGTACCATGCATATGGTACAACTTAAGCTTATAATGTGCCATGTATCATGGTACACCTTAATTAAATTGTTCCAAAGGAACAATTTACCCTAAAATAACTACCTTGGGGGCTATAAATAAGACCCAAGGGTAAGCCATTTCTTACACCTTTTGCATGGCATTCATGCATGCAACTTCATTCTAGCGAAGCTCTGCAGAAATCCTTTCTCTTCCTCTATCCAAGTTCTTAATCTAAAATAGAGATTTAGATTATGGATTAGTAGCCTTACTCCGTTCGTGAGAAGACTCGATCCGTCGTGGCGAATCCGAAGGCAAAATTCCGAGACTACCGTTCCGCATACGCAAGCGTAAGTCTCAACTTTAATTATCGATCCTAACTCTGTTTTGACAGGATCCTACATTGGTATCGGAGCCATATGGGTTCGCCCCGGTCAAACCACCGCCCGTCGAAACTATGAACGAGTCGTTGTCTTTTTCACGAATGGGTCTCCTACCATTACGGATATGGTAGGAACGCTTCGTGACGGAGAGAACGCAGCGGTTGTTCTTTTCACGTTAGGGTCTCCTATCATTACGGATATGGTAGGAACTCTCCGTGACGGGAAGAACCGACCGTTCACGTAGTACGTTATTCATTTTTGGCACACGGCCATTAGGAAATAACTAATTTCTCGACGAACGGGTGCTTCATCGACGAACGGGTGCTTCATCGAGGAAGATGATGGTAGTTATTTCCATCGGGTAAGATGAAATTTGGTGCATGTGCACCATGGCCAAATGGGCTATGAAGGCCATGCACCCCCCCCTCCCCAAGCGGAGGGGGTTGGCTACGGCCAATAACCACCGGCGACCACCCCATCAAGGGGGAGGAATGTGTGCGGCAACCCCATTCAAGGGGGTGGCCGGCCATGGCCAAAGGGGCCATGGCCGGCCAATGCCCAAAATGGCCTTGGCCATGACCGGCCATGGCCAAGCCATGTCCGGCCATGGCCAGGCCGGCAGTGGCCGGCCAAGGCCAGGCCGGCCTGGCCGGCCCTGGCAGAGGCCAGGGCCGGCGCCCTGGCCTCGGCCAGGGCCTGGCCGGCCCTGGCAGAGGCCAAGGCCAATGCCCTGGCCTCGGCCAGGGCATGGCCGGCCCTTGGCCAAGCCCCGGCCAGGGCAGAGGCCCTGGCCGGGAAGAAGTTGCAGACCAAAATTGGTCGACCAATTTGGTGTTTTTGGTCGACCAATCTGGCAGAAGGCCTGGGTCGATTGCAAACTTGCCTACTGACCCATACGGGGTGACAAAAGGCATTGGTCAAACTCAAATGTGCCGATTAGCCCATACGGGGCTAACCACAGTGCCGACTAACCCATACGGGGCTAACGTTTTAATGAAGTTTTTCATTGGGCTCTACTCCTTGAAGATTAGCCATAGTGCTCTACTTCATGCAAGATTAGCCATGTCATTGTGCTCTACTCTACGGAGATTAGCCAATGTACACATAACATTGTGCTCTACTCTACGGAGATTAGCCAATGTATTTTTCAAATTTTTTGAAAAAAAATGTTTTTCAAATAGGTTATGTCACGTCCTTAATCGGGATAGCGCAATTTAGAATTCCAAGTCCTACCACGATCCGGCCATGGTTATCTAACCCATGTGTGTGTAGAACAGGTCTCGTGGCTTGGCAATTGTTGCGCTAAAAAATTCTTTGCGCAAACTCTCACCTATTCCATTTTGAAAGATATGTTTTTCAAAGTATTTTTCCGCTGCTAATACCATACGGGTATTATTTTTGATTTCTTTTTACTTGAGATAAGTAAGAGGGATACTTTGAAAGTTACTTCTAGATGGTAGTTGGGAACGTAGTGAACTTCTCGATTCTAGAGTAACATTTCAACGCATCCAAGGAACTTATCAAGTGTTTAAAGAATCGAAACTTTATGCATAGAATTTTGATCGTGTTTTTCATTCTCTTTGCAGTTTTTTGAATCGAATATGTCTACCGCTTCTAAGAACATTGTCGCAGAGCTTAACAAAGGTGAAAAGCTCAACGGCGACAATTATAAACTTTGGTCAATAAAAATCCAATATGTTTTGGAGGAGCAAGATGTGCTCGAAACACTCCAAAACATAATGGAAGAACCTGAGTTGGGCAATACGGCCCAACACAAGAGGGACCGGGAAGCTTATGATACTTGGACTCGAAAGAACAAAATAGCACGTATTACGTTACTGTCCGCCATGGACAATGACATAATGTGTCTATTTCGGGAATTCGACCTAGCCAAAGACATATGGTCTGAGCTAGAGATAAAGTTTGGTGGAACTTCGGTTACCAAACTCCGCTCCTTAAATATTCAATTGGATTCGTACAAGATGCGGCGAGATCATTCTATGAAAAAGCATCTCCGCCACATGGCGAATCTTATAACTGAATTAAAGGATGCGGGTGTTACGCTGTCTGACGAACAACAGATCCAAGCAGTCATTCGTTCACTCCCAGATAGCTGGGATAACATGAAAATGCATCTCACTCATAATGAGTGCATTAAAACTTTAAGCGATGTATCGAAACACCTCGAACTTGAGGAAGAGCGGATTCAAGCCGCAAAACCAAGTGCAGAAGTGCACGTGGCCGCTAGTTCCTCACATGGGGGAAATAAGCGGAAGAATAAACGCTTAAGGTTTGTGAACGAACGAAAGCAAGAACCGGAAACCTCAAAGAAGACTAAGAACAAAAAGTGGCAAAAGAATGTGCACTCAAAGAAGAAAAACCTTAAGAAGATCAAGTGCTTTAAGTGCAACAAGTACGGTCACTTCGCCCGTACATGTACGGATAGAAGTGATAAGGTAACTTGTAGGGCTAGTTACATATGTGTTTCTAGTTCCATGTTTCTTGCTGAATCTAACTATTTTTGGTTGATTGATTCAGGGGCCACAGACCACGTAGCGAAGGACAGAAGGTTCTTCGTAGAGTATCGAAGGATAACTCAAGGAACAAAGTGGATATACGTCGGCAACAACACTCGTGTTGAAGTCAAAGGCGTCGGAACATGCAAGCTAGTTCTCGACAACGGCCGGACTTTATTATTGCACGACGTCCTCTTTGCTCCAGATATTAGAAGAAATATCGTATCTGTGGTCATGTTAATGTCTTTAGATTATGAGTGGAGGTTCTATAAACAATATGTTGACCTTGTTTGTAATAATTCTTTGATTGGTTCTGGTAATGTTTGTAATGGATTAATTGTTTTAAACACAATGTATGATGATTCTTCTTCCATTAATGAAAGTTTTCATTTGACAAATGCTTCTAACTCTGAATCTGAGATCATTTGTTGGCATGCAAGACTTGGTCATATTGGAACAACTAGAATGGATAGACTTGCCAAAAGTGGCTTGCTATCTAATGTTTCAAAAGTTGAAATGTCAACTTGCGAACATTGTCTTGTAGGGAAAACTTGTCGCAGGCCGTTTGGAACTGGCACAAGGGCCGAAGTTCCATTTCAGCTTATCCATTCGGACATTTGCGGTCCAATGAATGTTAAGACAAGACGCGGAAAGTCCTATTTCATCACCTTCATTGATGATTTCACTCGTTTCGGTCACATCTATTTGATTTCCCACAAACATGAAGCTTTAACTTGCTTCAAAAACTATATGAGTTTAGTGGAAAATCAACTAGATCGCAAGATAAAGGTCTTGCGAACCGATCGGGGTGGAGAATATCAATCAACGAGTTTTAAGGAACTCTGTGATGAAAAAGGCATAGTTCATCAAATAACTATGCCTTATACTTCACAACAAAATGGTGTTGCGGAAAGAAGAAATAGGACATTGATGGAAATGGTCCGATCAATGATGTCACAGGCAAATTTGCCTATCACCTTTTGGGGTGATGCATTATTGACGGCAGCGTTCATCTTAAACCGTGTACCCTCGAAGTCGGTAAGTTCTACTCCTTATGAGTTGTGGAACAATAGAACTCCAGACTTAAGCATTCTAAAACCTTGGGGTTGTGCCTCTTATGCACATTTATCCTCTCACAAATATGGCAAACTTGGGTCGCGTGGGAGGAAGTGTATCTTCATCCGATACGCTGGAAACTCCAAAGGATATGCTTTCGTCGGTCAAGAGGACAATGGGGGTCTTATAGAATTCGAATCGAGGGATGTTGTCTTCTTGGAAAATGATTTTCCAAGACAGGGTGAGATAAGTCAAGACTTATCCTTGTTTGAGACTTGGGATCAAGAAGGATCGGAACGTTCGAGTGGGAGAATTCTTGGTGAAGAAGAAAATACGTTTCAAACTTCACCAATGGATGATACGAACGATACCAATCCTATTCCGAGTGGGAGTGATATTATTCCAAGTGGGAGTAATGTCATTCCAAGTGGGAGTGATCAAACTCAAGCAAGACGTAGTAATCGAACGAGGCTAATACCTCTGAGATTTGAGGATGAATTTCCTCAAACATTCATGACATTACTACAAGATGATGACGAACCTGCAAATTTCAAACAGGCCGTCACATGCCCTGCTAAAGATAAATGGATAGCGGCAATGGAAGAAGAACTTCAATCCATGAAAACAAACCAAGTCTGGGACTTGGTTGATTTACCTAAGGGACGTAGAGCCATTGGGAACAAGTGGGTTCTCAAAATCAAGCATAAGGTTGATGGCTCCATCGAGAAATATAAAGCTCGCCTTGTTGCGAAAGGTTTCACGCAACAGGAAGGAATAGACTACGAAGAGACTTTCTCTCCTGTCGTGCGTTTTACCTCCATTCGCTTAATTCTGGCAATGGTGGCTTGTTTGGACCTCGAGTTACATCAGATGGATGTAAAGACTGCTTTTCTTAACGGAGAACTAGATGAGGAGATCTACATGGAACAACCAAACGGGTTTGTACAAGAAGAAAACAAACATAAGGTTTGTAAACTTCGTAAATCCATATATGGTCTTAAACAATCCTCAAGGCAGTGGTATATGCGCTTTCAAGAAGTCGTTTTGTCGTATGGTTTCTCCATGCTCGACGAAGACAACTGCGTATATATTAAGAGGATTAAAAACAAGTATGTAATTATGTCTCTTTATGTAGATGACATACTTATAGCCGGAAATGATAAGCATCTTATCATGGATATCAAAGCTTGGCTTTCATTCGTCTTTGAGATGAAAGACATGGGTGAAGCTGCATATATCCTTGGGGTTAAGATCTCAAGGAATCGTTCCAAGAAACTTCTTTCTCTCTCTCAACAGACATATATAAAGAAAGTTTTAGAACTGTTTAATATGCAGGACTGCAAGCCAATTGATACTCCAATAAGCAAAGGCGAGGGTCTATGTTTGGAAATGTGTCCCAAAGATCCAAAAGAAAAGAAAGCTATGGAAAAAGTTCCATACTCCAGTGCTGTCGGGAGTCTGATGTACGCCATGATGTGTACCAGACCGGACATTTGCTATGCTGTTGGTATGGTAAGCCGTTACCAATCCAACCCAGGACAAGCACACTGGAAAGCGGTTAAGAGGATATTAAGATACCTCAAAGGGACTGCGGACTATGTGTTATGCTATCAAGGCAATACCTTGAGACTCGAAGGCTATACCGATGCTGATTGGGCGGGTGATCTCGACGAGCGAAGATCTACCTCAGGCTTTGTTTACTTGCTCGGGAATGGTGCAATATCCTGGAGCAGCAAGAAGCAAACCTGCATCGCCTTATCAACCATGGAAGCTGAATTCGTAGCATTCAGCATGGCGGTCCAAGAAGCTGTTTGGCTTAGGAAATTCTTAGACAGGCTGACGAATGCTTCTGACTCGAGCACTGTTCCCATATACAGTGATAGTCAAGCTTCGATTGCTTACGTCAAAGATCCTAAATTTCATTGTAAGACCAAACACATTGACATTCGATTCAAGTTTGCGAAGGACTATGACAAACGGAAGGAAGTAGACATAGGATACATATCCACGCATGAGATGATAGCGGATCCCCTTACTAAGGCGATCCCCAGAGATGTGTTTTTTAAACACTTATCATCTATGGGAATGCGTAGGTGCTGAGCTGTATCATGTAATATTTCCCATGTCTATAGAAGGTCAAAGTTTAATTTGCATACAAGTTTCTTACAAATGATTTTATGTACATTTGTGTTTAAGTCTCAGCTATTTTATTGTGTGTATGTCGGACAGATTAAGGTTGGCTCTCTCACATGAGCAACCGCCTTATCTTATCAGATGGATAAGATAGAGATGAGACTAGTTTAAAGTCAAAATCATTAAATGATTTAGAGTCGTGACTTAAACAAGATAGTCGAATGAAAGATCTGCATCATATGGATGCTTACAAAAGATCTGAGATCTGTATCACAAGGATATTTGAAAGAGATCTCGTAGGATTTTAAATCCTATCTGTCTTATGCAGGATGAGAGTCCGTGAATATTTCACGAGTAGTAAGGGGACTCAAAAAGATAGGCACTGTGGTGTCTGATCTTTTCATCCGTACAACATCATTAAGACATACTCTGCCTGGGAAAGGAGTGATGTTGTAATACGTGTTCATACCACGTATGCATTTCGACCACTGAGTTAGTAGCAATAGTGTTTGCTATTATGTGAGACTCAAAGGACATACGGGTCTTAACTCTTACCCTCAAGGACTCCAATTGGTTCCTTTAGATTTGACAAGATGATCGCTATCTTAGCGTGTTGCTAATGGGCTATGATAATTCGGCTCGGCGGGGCACGTTAGAAAAGCGAATCAAGTCAAGATCAGAAGGTTCACAAGAAGAGGAAGATTGATTTCTTATTCGCATTTGGACTTTAATAATTCAAAGCTGGCCAGCCAATTGTAATCCAGCTGGGATTCAATTGTTGAATATAAAGTACAAGAAATGTGAAGAAATAATCTAGGGTAAAGCATGCGTTGAACTACTCAACTTTGCACCTTCGAGGTCGTTGTGTATCTCTAACAAGTGCACAACAACAGACTCTACGCGCATGACGGTCGCACGGTCTATTTCTCGGTATGATAGATGAAAGAACTAAGGGAAAGACGTTCTCTTACAATCCCCTCAAGTGTGAGTGGGAGATGTTGGATATGGAAGACGTTTGTACACCCTTGTGGGGGATGTACGAGGGAATACGGACCTCGAACGTCGCGTACACGAAGTCGTGTGCAAAGGGAATCTGTTCCCTTGCGGAGAGGATCTCTGGATGAGTAGGAAAGTCGCTTTATATATGCATAAGTGCATGCGACATATGGATAATAAAGGGGGAATATCTTAAGCTTATGTTGTACCATGCATATGGTACAACTTAAGCTTATAATGTGCCATGTATCATGGTACACCTTAATTAAATTGTTCCAAAGGAACAATTTACCCTAAAATAACTACCTTGGGGGCTATAAATAAGACCCAAGGGTAAGCCATTTATTACACCTTTTGCATGGCATTCATGCATGCAACTTCATTCTAGCGAAGCTCTGCAGAAATCCTTTCTCTTCCTCTATCCAAGTTCTTAATCTAAAATAGAGATTTAGATTGTGGATTAGTAGCCTTACTCCGTTCGTGAGAAGACTCGATCCGTCGTGGCGAATCCGAAGGCAAAATTCCGAGACTACCGTTCCGCATACGTAAGCGTAAGTCTCAACTTTAATTATCGATCCTAACTCTGTTTTGACAGGATCCTACAGGGCCGACCCTCGTCACCCAAACCAGAGAAGGGCACGGGCCGAGCCACACGCTCGCTCCCCCTCCAGACTCTGCGACAGGGCCAACCCTCACCACCCAAACCAGAGAAGGGCACGGGCCGAGCCACGCGCTCGCTCCCCCTCAAGAACTCTGGGGCAGGGCCAACCCTCGCCACCCAAACCAGAGAAGGGCACGGGTCGAGACACGCGCTCGCTCCCTCCCTCCAGACTCTGGGGCAGGGTCAACCCACGTCACCCAAACCATAGAAGGGCACGGGCCGAGCCGCGCGCTCGCTCCCCCCTCAAGAATTCTGGGGCATGGCCAACCCTTGCCACCCAAACTGGAGAAGGGCACGGGCCGAGCCATGCGCTCGCTCCCCCCTCCAGACTCTGGGGCAGGGCCAACCCTCGCCACCCAAACCAGAGAAGGGCACGGGCCGAGCAGCACACTCGCTCCCCCCTCAAGATCTCTGGGGCAGGGCCAACCCGTGCCACCCAAACCAGAGAAGGGAATGGGCCGAGCCACGCGCTCTCTCCCCCCTTAATAACTCTGTGGCAGGGCCAACCCTCGCCACCCAAACCAGAGAAGGGCACGGGCCGAGCCACACACTCGCTCCCTCCCTCCAAACTCTGGGGCAGGGCCAACCCTCGCCACCCAAACCAGAGAAGGGCACGGGTCTAGCCGCGCACTCGTTTCCCCCGCAAGAACTCTGGGGCATGACCAACCCTCGCCACCCAAACCAGAGAAGGGCACGGGCCGAGCATCGCGTTCGCTCCCCCTCAAGAACTCTGGGGCATGGCCAACCCTCGCCATCCAAACCAGAGAAGGGTACGTGCCGATCCATGCGCTCGCTCCCCCCTCAAGAACTCTGGGGCAGGGACAACCCTCGCCACCGAAACCAGAGAAGGGCACGGGCCGAGCCACGCGCTCGCTCTCCCCTCAAGAACTCTGGGGCAGGGCCAACCCTCGCAACCCAAACCAGAGAAGGGCAAGGGCCGAGCCGCGCACTCGCTCCCCCTGCAAGAACCCTAGGGCAGGACCAACCCTCGCCACCTAAACCAGAGAAGGGCACGGGCCGAGCCACGCTCTCGCTCCCCCCTCAAGAACTCTGGGGCAGGGCCAACCCTCGCCACCCAAACCAGAGAAGGGCACGGGCCGAGCCACGCTCTCGCTCCCCCCTCCAGACTCTGGGACAGGGCCAACCTTTGCCAACCAAACCAGAGAAGGGCATGGGCTGAGCTGCGTGCTCGCTCCTCCCTCTAGACTCTGGGGCAGGGCCAACCCTCGCCACCCAAACCAGAGAAGGGCACGGGCGGAGCGCGCGCTCGCTCCCCCCTCGAGACTCTGGGGCAGGACCAACCCTTGCCACCTAAACCAGAGAAGGGCACAGGCCGAGCCACGCGCTCGCTTCCCCCTCTAGACTCTGGGACCGGGCCAACCTTTGCCAACCAAACCAGAGTAGGGCAAGGGCTGAGCTGTGTGCTCGCTCCCCCTCTAGACTCTGGGGCAGGACCAACCCTAGCCACCCAAACCAGAGAAGGGCACGGGCAGAGCGCACGCTCGCTCCCCCCTCAAGAACTCTGGGGCAGAGCCAACCCACGCCACCCAAACCAGAGAAAGGCACGGGCCGAGCCGCGCGCACGCTACCCCCTCAAGAACTCTGGGGCAGGGCCATAACTCGCCACCCAAACTCGATAAGGGCACGGGCCAAGCCGCGCGCTCGCTCCCCCCACCGGACTCTGGGGCAGGGCTAACCCTCACCACCCAAGCCAGAGAAGGGCACGGGCCGAGCCGCGTGCTCGCTCCCCCTCCAAACTCTAGGGCAGGGCCAACCCTCGCCACCAAAACAAGAGAAGGGCACGGGCCGAGCCACGTGCTCACTTCCCCCACAAGAACTCTGGGGCAGGGCCAACTATCGCCACCCACACCAGAGAAGTGCACGGGCCGAGCTGCACGCTCACTCCCCCTTCAAGAACTCTGGGGCAGGGCCAACCCTTGCCCCCCAAACAAGAGAAGGGCTCGGGCCAAGCCACGCACTCGATCCCCCCTCAAGAAGTATGGAGCAGGGCCAACCCTCACCACCCAAACCGGAGAAGGACACGGGCCGAGCCACGCGCTCGCTCCCGCCTCCAGACTCTAGGGCAGGGCCAACCCTCGCCACCCAAACCAGAGAAGGGCATGGGCCGAGCCGCGCGCTCGCTCCCCCCTCAAGAACTCTGGGGCAGGGCCAACCCTTGCCACCCAAACCAGAGAAGGGCACGGGCCGAGCCGCGCACTCGCTCCCTCCTCTAGACTCTGGGGCCAGGGTAACCCTCGCCACCCAAACCAGAGAAGGGCATGGGCCGAGCCGTGCGCTCGCTCCTCCCTCAAGAACTCTGGGGCAGGGCCAACCCTCGCCACCCAAACCAGATAATGGCACGGGCCGAGCCGTGCACTCGCTTCCGCCTCAAGAACTCTGGGGTAGGGCCAACCCTCACCACCCAAACCAGAGAAGGGCACGGGCCGAGCCACACGCTCGCTCCCCCCTCCAGACTCTACGACAGGGCCAACCCTCGCCACCCAAACCAGAGAAGGGCACGGGCCGAGCCACGCGCTCGCTCCCCACTCAAGAACTCTGGGGCAGGGCCAACCCTCACCACCCAAACCAGAGAAGGGCATGGGCCGAGACACGCACTCGCTCCCTCCCTCCAGACTCTAGGGCAGGGCCAACCCTCGCCACCCAAACCATAGAACGGCACTGGTCGAGCCGCGCGCTCGCTCCCCCCACAAGAACTCTGGGGCAGGGCCAACCCTTGCCACCCAAACTGGAGAAGGGCACGGGCCGAGCCATGCACTCGCTCCCCCCTCCAGACTCTGGGGTAGGGCCAACCCTCCCCACCCAAACCAGAGAAGGGCACGGGCCGAGCCGCACGCTCGCTCCCCCCTCAAGAAATCTGGGGCAGGGCCAACCCTCACCACCAAAACCACAGAAGGGCATAGGCCGAGCCAAGCGCTCGCTCCCCCTTAATAACTCTGGGGCAGGGCCAACCCTCGCCACCCAAAACCAGAGAAGGGCACGGGCCGAGCCACGTGCTCGCTCTTTCCCTCCAGACTCTGGGGCCGGGCCAACCCTCGCCACCCAAACCAGAGAAGGGCAAGGGTCGAGCCGCGCACTCGCTCCCCCTGCAAGAACCCTGGGGCAGGACCTACCCTCGCCACCTAAACCAGAGAAGGGCATGGGCCGAACCACGCTCTCGCTCCCCCCTCAAGAACTCTGGGGCAGGGCCAACCCTCGCCACCCAAACCAGAGAAGGGCACGGGCCGATCCACACGCTCGCTCCCCCCTCGAGAACTCTGGGGCAGGGCCAACCCTCGCCACCCAAACCAGAGAAGGGCACGGGCCGAGCCACGCGCTCGCTCCCCCCTCAAGAACTCTGGGGCAGGGCCAACCCTCGCCACCCAAACCAGAGAAGGGCACAGGCCGAGCCACGCGCTCGCTTCCCCCTCCAGACTCTGGGGCAGGGCCAACCCTCGCCACCCAAACTAGAGAAGGGCACGAGCCGAGCCACGTGCTCGCTCCCCCCTCCAGACTCTGGGACAAGGCCAACCCTTGACACCCAAACCAGAGAAGGGCATGGGCCGAGCTGCATGCTCGCTTCCCCCTCCAGACTCTGGGGCAGTGCCAACCCTTGCCACCCAAATCGGAGAAGGGCACGGGTGGAGCGCACGCTCGCTCCCCCCTCAAGAACTCTGGGGCAGGGCCAACCCTCTCGACCCAATCCAGGGAAGGGCACGGGCCGAGCCACGCGCTCGCTCCCCCCCTCAAGAACTCTGGGGCAGGGCCAACCCTCGCCACCCAAACCAGAGAAGGGCACGGGCCGAGCCCCGCGCTCGCTCCCCCCCTCTAGACTCTAGGGCAGGGCCAACCCTCGCCACCCAAACCAGAGAAATGCACGGGCCGAGCCGCGCGCTCGATCCCCCTCAAGAACTCTGGGATAGGGCCAACAATCGCCACCCAAACCAGAGAAGGGCACAGGCCGAGCTGCACGATCGCTCCCCCCTCAAGAACTCTGGGGCAGGGCCAACCCTCGCCACCCAAACCAGAGAAGGGCATGGGCCGAGCCACGCGCTCGCTCCCCCCTCAAGAACTCTGGGGCAGGGCCAACCCTCGCCACCCAAACCAGAAAAGGGCACGGGCCGAGCCACGCGCTCGTTCCTCCCTCAAGAACTCTGGGGCAGGGCCCACCCTCGCCACCCAAACTAGAGAAGGGCACAGGCCGAGCCACGCTCTTGCTCCCTCCCTCAAGAACTCTTGGGCAGGGCCAACCCTCGCCACCCAAACCAGAGAAGGGCACGGGCCGAGCCACGTGATCTTTCCCCCCTCAAGAACTCTGGGGCAGGGCCAACCCTCGCCACACAAACCAGAGAAAGACACGGTCCGAATCACGTGCTCGCTCCCCCCTCAAGAACTTAGGGGTAGGGCCAACCCTCGCCACCCAAACCAGAGAAGGGCACGGGCCGAGCCAGGCGCTCACTCCCCCCTCCAGACTCTGGGGCAGGGCCAACCCTCGCCACCCAAACCAGAGAAGGGCATGGGCCAAGACACGCGCTCGCTCCCCCCTCCAGAATCTGGGGCAGGGCCAACCCTCGCCACCCAAACCAGAGAAGGGCACGGGCCGAGCTGCACGCTCGCTCCCCCCTCCAGACTCTGGGGCAGTGCCAACCCTCGCCACCCAAACCAGAGAAGGGCGCGGGCCGAGCCACGGGCTCGCTACCCCCCTCAAGAACTCTTTGACAAGGCCAACCCTCGCCACCCAAGCCAGAGAAGGACGCGGGCAGAGCCACGCGCTCGCTCCCCCCTCAAGAACTCTGGGGCAGGGCCAACCCTCGCCATCCAAACCAGAGAAGGGCATGGGCCGAGCCACACGCTCGCTCCCCCCTCCAGACTCTGGGGCAGGGCCAACCCTCACCACCCAAACCAGAGAAGGACACAGGCCGAGCCACGCGCTCGCTCCCCCCTCCAGACTTTGGGACAGGGCCAACCCTCGCCACCCAAACCAGAGAAGGGCACGGGACGAGCTGCGCGCTCACTCCCGCCCTCAAGACGCTGGGGCAGGGCCAACCCTCGCCACCCAAACCTGAGAAGGGCACAGGCCGAGCTACGTGCTCGCTCCCCCCCTCAAGAACTCAGGCAAGGCCAACCCTCACCACCCAAACCAGCGAAGGGCACGGGCCGGGCGACGCGCTCGCTCCCCACTCAAGAAATCTGGGGCAGGGCCAACCCTCGCCACCCAAACCAGAGAAGGGCACGGGCCGAGCCACGCTCTCGCTCCCCCCTCAAGAGCTCTTGGGCAAGGCCAACCCTCGCCACCCAAACCAGAGAAGGGCACGGGCCGAGCCACACGCTCACTCTCCCCCTTCAAGAATTCTGGGGCCGAGGAGAAGCGCAGAACAAGATATCCACTCGATCTCCATCCTCCCAAGCAGATCCATGATCCTCGAGTGCTCGAACCTCGGGAAAAGGACAACGACACGTGGGCCGAGGCCGGCCTCATGTGAGCCAAGAACCATTGGACAACGTCGGGTCCCGATAAAGTAGGACCTTGATGCGACTCGTCAAAACGAAAGGACGCTCGGGAAATGCGCCATTAATGACGACACACCCCCCGAGAGGCAAGGGCTGACGAATCTCACCCAGCGCCACCTGGCAAAGGCGGTTCCCAAAGGACGTGATTCTGAGGAGCCCATTAATGATGCCAGCTCATGGCATTAACTCCGGGGAAACCGTCAACAAAATCCCCCTATAAATACCCCCCCTCACCCTTCCGAAGGAGAGAAAGGAAAAGAAAAGGAAAATATGAGGACTGACCTCAATCCCCTCCACCAAGTATGAAAAGCTTCAAGACACCCCGCCCGAACAAAAGGGAGGCGCCCTGCCATCAACAGATCCCACACCGACAGGTGATCGCTTCCACACGACGGCCGTCGATGGACTATTCCTCTTACATACGGATTTCCAATGAGCTATTCCTCTTACACAAGGGGAGCCCTGCCTTCCACTCCTCCGACTGCTCTGGACCAGATGAAGCAGTCGAATCAGAGGACTTGCGACGGCTAGCTCCCCCCAACCCGCAACCGCTCCACCCCGACCCCCGCCGCTGCCGCTGCCTCGTCCCCCGTCTCGTCCAGGGTTTC
Source organism: Scilla litardierei (assembly GCA_030789695.1). Taxonomy (NCBI): domain Eukaryota; kingdom Viridiplantae; phylum Streptophyta; class Magnoliopsida; order Asparagales; family Asparagaceae; genus Scilla; species Scilla litardierei. The sequence continues at coordinate 27,946,649 of CM061140.1, read as the reverse complement.
CCTTCGATGTAAGGACTCCCCAAAGAGACCTTACAACCCGTCATGGGCAAGAAGGTGAGAGACGAGGCAGCGCGCCACCGCCACCTCGTGCTCCTCCTGTCCCAGGGTTTCCCTCCGACCTCCTATCGAGAACACCCTGTAAGAGCGACTTAATGGAGGAAAACAGCAAGACAACTTCCTTGGCGAATCCAAGCAGCCGAGGAGACCTTGCAACCCTTCAGCATAGGGGACGTGCAGAGGGACGCGACAAGCAACGGAAGAAAAGGAAAGCTGCCATGCTGACAATAGTCCGCCCATCCTGATGCAGTTTACAACAGGAGGAAACGACTCCCTAGCCCGCCAACGGTTCGGGTCGTACTTACCTAACTACAACAGACTTTATCAAGACTTCATGTAATAGCTAAGTTTAAATTCCTATAAGGATCAATGAAAAAGTTTCTACGAAACAGATGTTCAACACCCAAGCACCATCCAAGCATGTCCTAACTCAGGAGCGACCCCGGCCGGCTCCCATGGCGAGCTCGCAAGCCTCCACCTAAACCTGAGTAGGGAACGGGCCAAGCTACGCACTCGCCAACCTCGACTCACGTGACTCAATGTGTAGCGCTACCTTTGAATTATACTTGAATTATATAAAAACAACAAAAATTCACACATGGCAGGGCAAAAATCCGCGTTATATTAGAAAGTAAGATGTCCTACAAATATACCGAGGCGACTCGACAAGACGGGCCTCCCTCCAGATCCCCCTACCTATTGTAAAAGGAAATACAACAAGGTCAAATTCCCTAACAGGACGCCCTACTGGTCCGCCCATTCACCTCCTTCATGGCTGTCCCGCGGAGCGCCGCCTGACCCTAGTTCTCCAGCTCCTGGCCCCTCCACGTTCGCCTCGAGGTTTCCCTCCTCCTCGTCGTCTTCCTCCTCCGAGGTCGCCAATGCCTCGAAATAGACCTCTAAAGGGGGGGTGAAGAGCGAGAGCTCTTTTCGTGACCCTCTGCAGACACGCGTTCCACCCTGCCCCCTGACCGATCTCCAACCCCTCCTTCTGGCCCGCCTCCCGTGCCTTCATCTTGGCTTGGGCAAGATGGGGCGCAAAGGTCTTCACCTGACACTCCCGGAACTCCTCCGTCCTTTTCAACAGCGCCTCCTCGGCGGCCTTCACCTGCGACTCCATGTAGCCCATCCTGACCCGGCACTGCTCGGCCTCTCCTTCCAGCTCGATCTGTCGAGAACGACCGACAGCGATCTGCTCCTCGAGCTCCTCTACGTGCAGCCGGTACTCCTCGAGCGACGTCCGCTGCTCCACGAAAGACTTCTTCAGTGTGACACGCCTGGACTTCTCCTTGTCGAGCTCCCCCTTCATCCTTGCCAACGCGAGCTCAGCCTTGATAAGGGCGGAAGCACGACGCTACAAGGTAGCCATCGCCGTACTGGCATGTACACATGAACATAGAAAAATTAGGCTCATCAGGGACAAACCCTGCAGTACCCCCAGCCTAGCCCAACAAGATACCTGCTCGAGATGCCACGTCACGGTGGCCCCTAGCCGCTCCAGGCCCACATGCGCCAGGGATTCCCTATCCCTAGGTAGTTGGCAGTTCTCGGCGATCCTCATCGCCACGCCGGCCTCGTCGAAGACCGACTCGCCCTTCCTGACCGGGTAGATCTGTCTTAAAAGATCCTCTTTCGGAAACCTCTTGACGTCGGCCTTCTTCGACCGAAACATCGCAAACTTCTCCTCACATCCAGGGGTGCAGGCCTCTCCAGAGCATACCAGGGGCAGCTGTAAGGCCACGATTCCTCGGCTGCTGACCCAACACCGGAGCTCGACCCCACGGGCCCCCCTTGTGGAACAGATGTCGAATCAAGAGCTACCAATGACCCGGTCAGCCCCGGAGGCCCCCCTTCACCGACAGATGCACGCTTATCCGACGGACTGCCGTGCGTCTCCTCGGCTTTGAGGTCGATGGTGTGGGGAACGTCGATATGTCGTACACTTTCCGCAGACCCCCCACGCCTGCACCAGGGACGGTCGACCTCTCCACTGTTCTCTTCTTCCTCTTCTATCTGCTGAACCCCTCGGCCTTCTTGGTCCCGTCCCCCCTCACTCAGCCTCGGCCTCGGCCTCTTCTTGTGACCCTTAGCACCCGATGGAGCGACCTGCTCCTCGGCAACCATCTCCTCGGCCATCATCTGCTCGACGATCCTGTCCACATCCTTGAAGGAAATGCTCATCGTCGGATCTACAAAAAGGGAAGAGTTCAGGGTGAGCGAATTCGAAATAAAAACCACTCGGCTAAGGTTACCTTCGGGCCAGATGAGTCGAGCTATATCTCTGGCCTAGCCAGGCGGGCATACTACCTGCCCTCGGGGGGTATCGCCTCCAATCGCATCGCCTGCTCTGCCTCGGCCTTGCTGAGCCTTACCCTCTCCATCACTTGGGGACTGAGCGCTCTCCAGCCCGACCAAAGGGTCAGATCGGCGGGCAGCGAGACAAACACATACGACCTACACCACCCTTTGATCTTCCCTGGCAGGCCCCGGATAAGGGGGTGACTCGTCCTCGCCGACAAATAAAATTGTGATCGGAATTTCTTAACCGTGAAAAAATGGCGAAACAAAGAAAGGGTAGGGCTGACTCGGGACGTCGCGTAGAGGACAAGAAACCCGACTATCGCACTAACGGAATTCGACATCAGCTGGCAGAACGACAGGCCCAAGAACTCCAGGACCTCGTGATACAACGGATGGAGCGGAAACCGTAAGCCCTGATCGAAGTACGCCACATAGATCCCGACCTCGCCATCCTTCGCGAAACAGAAACGCTCTGAGACTGTCGGCAGACGAACGTCATACGGCAGCCTGATATACTTCGCACGCACCTTGGGCACGACCTCTGTCCGCGCCTCCGACCTCTGAATCAGTACCTCGGCGGGCACCGCACCGGCCCCGCCAACGGTTACAGGTCCCCGCCTGGATGACCCCGCTTTCACCCCTAGGGGCCCCTTCCCCTTCCCCGGGCCCCCACTTCCCGCCGTAGACCCGGACCCACTACGACCCAAACACACAGGCGATACTCCGCCAACAACCTCCACTGACTCTGCCGTGGAGCCACCCGTCGACCCCGACGACGAGGCTGAAGATGAAGAAATCATACCGGAGAAAAGAAAAGAAATATACCTGCCAATTAGTCGCTACGGCGGCGGCGGCGGCGGGGAAGACGGTGTAAACTCCGACAACGACCTCGGCCTCCACGAAGGGAATCTCCTACACTCACGAAATCTGCTCTAGAACACTTAGAAGCAAGAAAATATCCAACAGCAACTGCCACCCCTACTTATAGGCATCCGCTTTTCGATCTCCACCGCTCGCTCCTGGCCACGCGTCGCACATCCAGGCGGCCTGACACTTCACCTGACGCCCCCTGTCACATCCCCCCATGCGTCTCTCGATAAACGGTCTGGACGTTTCGATTCTCGCCCATCTTTAATCCGATGTGACCCCCGCGATTCGGCGGCGATTCGTGGCGGGAAATTCGAAACATACCCCCACATTTTCCCTTCGTCTGGACTTTGTGACTACTCCACCGACGTCCGAGCCATCAAGGCGGGCCAAGCCCGACGGATCGACATGAGGCGCGCTAACCAAGAAGTCAAGGACAAGCATGAGTACGACCAGTCCGACTCAATAACGCAAGCATCAGCTCAGTTCAACCGCGCAGGGTGACCTGAAACATACACCTACTTCGTCGCAACTTTCCCCCTACTCCTCACTCCGGTGCTCGTCCTAGCAGGAACATTGGAGGCGTTCATCACACGGTCTTACGCATAACAAGAAGACCAGTGACCGAACAAAACAAAACTATATATATATATATATATATATATATATATATATATATCATTTAACTTGACAGATCGTCTGCTCTACAACACAGGATCACACCCGGACATACAAAATCTCCCTCACTCCCCTACGATTACGAGCGCCCCTGCTCCGTCACTTCCTCCTCCATCTCTCCCGGCAAGGGCACGTCCAGTTTAGGAAAATCGGCCCTCAGCTCGAGATGCAGACTCGCCAGTCGGGCTTTCATCTTCTCCATTCCTTGGAGAATGCCTGCCTCCCTTGCCTCCGTCATCATAGGGATTAGCTCCTCATCCTAATAACGGCGGACTGCGGCGTTGATCGCGTCCTGATCGATCGTCACCCTGTCCTCTAGCCGCTTCTTCAAGACGGCCTTCTCCTTCATCCCCAACTCGATCACCCGGTTCAGCTCGGCTCAGCTCGGCTATCCTCCTCTGCTGAACGTCGATCACGTTTTTTTTTGCTGGCCGCCACCACGGCGTTCCGCTTCAAGATATCATTCCGCGTCTCCTCTTCCTCCTGAAGACGGCGAGCGAGTCGGGCACCCCTCCCCTTCTCTTCCTCAAGCTGGCGGGCAAGCCAAACCCCTCGCTCCTTCTCTTCGTTGAGCTGGCGGGCAAGCCGGACCCCTCGCTCCTTCTCTTTCTCCAGCTGGCGGGCGAGCAAGGCCCCATTGCCCTCTTCTTCCTTCAGATAGTAGGTGAGCCTGGCCACATCCGCCTCCCTCCCTCGCAATTGGATCCGTACCTCCCGAAGTTCGTCATTTGCCTCGTCTCGAGAAGCCCGGACTGAGGCCACAGGGGTGCGGTGCTGCAAGGCCACCGCGACCGACATCGCCTACCAAAGAACATGACCCGGTCAGGACGAAAATTAGGAGACCCCGAACGCAAAGTAGGAAGTTCACTTTACCTGCAGGATATGCCACACAGCAGTGTCGCACAACCTCTCCGTCCCCACGTTGGTTAAAGATTCGCGATCCCGGGGCAGCACGAGGTACTCTAACAGCCGGGCCGCAACCCCGGCATCCTCGAAGACCGACTCCTCCCAACTTACCCGATAGGACATTCGATGATGGTCCTCGCCGGGCATGGCCTCGACCTCGGCCCTCGTCAGCTTAAAACAGGCGAGCGTCCTCTCGCAACCTGGGTGCACCTCTCTCCGCATCTCCCACGGGAGAACTCCATATGGCCACTTCTCGACAGGAGGGGGCCGGCGGCGCTTGCCCGAGGTCAGAACCCTCGGGGAAGCCGTGTTGACTATCTCTGGGCAAGGCGGGCCACCAAACATGGTCCCGCCAGCTCGAGCAGAAGGAACGTCCGGTTTGGACCCCTGCCACTTCCTGTTCACCTCGTCCCTGGCCGGAGCCTCGGGGACATTGCTGACCGCGTCCAGATCAACTGAAGCATCTGGCGCGACCCCGCCAGTCTGGAGGGAAGGAGCACCAGGCTCCGGCCCCTGCTGCCTCTTGTCAGCCTCCTCCGCAATAAGAACCTCGCGCTCTGCCTTTGGGTGGCCACCTCTGCCGGTGCTTCCTCGTGCATCACGCCCTTGCCCTTATCCATGGGGACGGTCTTTTTCGTTACCCTCACTCTGGCCGCCCTCAGCACTTCCTCCAGCGAAAGCATCGGGTCCTCACATGCAGAAAAAAGAGAAATCAGCGTAAGTCTACGCAAAGGCCTGCCAGAAGGAGAATACTGTAGTGACCCTGTGCTATGAGGAACAAACATTAGAGGGGGGTGAATAGTGTTTTATAGAATTATAAGGAATTTACGCCAAATAAAACCCTAATTAACCAACAAATACGGAATGAAAGAAGTGATCAACAACACAAGGAATAATGCAAAGCAAACATGCAATGTACCCTGGTTCGGTGCCACCCAAGTCTCCCCGACTTGTTTCCAATGCCCTAATCCAGCAACACCCAGATCCCCTCCGGATACTCTAGTAAAACCACTAGAGCTTTCCTTTAGCCCACTTGCGGAAACCCCATAAGTGCAATCGACCTACAATCGATGTCCGTGTATCCCACAACCCGGGAACACACAAATACCTTAATCCCACAACCTGTAACTAAGCACACTCTCACAAACTGAGAGCAAAACCTAATCTTGCCTCCCACAACTTGGGATCAAGCCAACCCTCTCAACAACCGAGAGTATACAACAATTTATATGTATAGAGAATGAAATGTAAAGCTCTTACCACAAAATCCTATGACTTGAGAAATACTTACCAATTTGGGGCAAGAATGGATTTTGAGGAAGTAGTTATCACCAAACCCTAGCTCCACCAAGATGGACAGCAATAGATGGCTAGGGTGAAGTTGGCGACTTTGATTCAAGCTCTTAGTTTGAGCAGCTCACAAAGAATGAGAATCTCTCTTGAGGGATTAGGGCTCAAAGAGTAAGGGAGAGATTCTTGTGAGATGAGAGAGCTTAGAAATGGAGTTTAATGGCTCTTCTCTTGGATGTGAAAATGTCTCTAATATCAGCCTTGAATGCAAGCTTGAAGCTTATCAAGTATATATAGGAGAGAGAGAAGAGAGGAGCAAAATTCGTAGCATTAAATGCCCAACGGATCTATTTCTGAAGCTGCTTAATCGGTCTAAGAAGGATCACTGACCGATTAGTTTTGCAACTAGTCGGTCGGTGAACCTTCTTGGACCGACTAGAAGGTTGACAGCAAAGATAGTGAAATCAGGAGATAGAACTAGTCGGTCTAAGAACAAACACCAACCGACTAGTTTGACAACTAGTCGGTCAGTAAACCTTCTTGGACCGACTAATTGATCAACAGTAAGTTAAGTTGAATTTCACAAGAAAAACTAGTCGGTCTGAGAAGGATTCCCAACCGACTAGTTGGACAACTAGTCGGTCGGTGAACCTTCTTAGACCGACTAATTGGTCAACAAATAGACTTGAATTTATTAGGATAACTAGTTGGTCTGAGAAGGATTTCCAACAGACTAGATCGTCATCTAGTCGGTTGGATCTTCTACTTGAACCAACTAAGATACATATAAAGCCATGAAAAGAAGCGATAAGCTACGGGAAACTTTCTAAGGGCTTCTACGGCAATCCTAGAGATAAGATATGAGAGTTATGAAGATTTCTATGCAAGTACTACTCAAGGCTTAACATTCTACTAAACCGAAGCTAGAAGACATAAAAGTAAACATGACAAACCGTCTTCAAAGCTTCAACATGAAGATTATGAATCCCCCGACTTCAATAATACTCCTTTAGCTTCAACGAAGCTTCAGGCACACGACCACACGCTTTAAGAAGTCTTGGGACGTCGCTTGAGATGTACAAAGTAATTTGGCGACGGTCTCCATAATTCTTCATGGTCTTGAGTCTTTTAATTGTATGTCTTGAATGTCTCCAAGCACAAAGTCTTTGATTCTCAAGGTGTTCTTTGAAGCTTTTGAATCATCCATTCCTATCTTCTCTTTGGATTGAATCTCCATTCATTTATTGATGCCATTGGCTTGAGGTTTGAGGTAGCCTTTGAGTTCTTCAAGCCAATGCTTCACCTTTGTTGATCTACCAAGTCCTCCACTTGAATCAACACGTGTAGTCACTTTTGATCTTCTTGAATCTAATTGGTGACTTTTTAGCTAACTGCAAACACATGAGTTAATCACAATGATTTGTGTTTGATCATCATCAAAATCAAGGTGGAGAGTCCAATACTCAACATTCTCCCCCTTTTTGATGATGACAAACCAAATATAAACAAAATAAATAATTGTGCATTAAATATACTTACTCCCCCTGCAATGATGTCAATCAAGTTAATATCAATAATCAATAGCATCATTCAGCAGTTATAATATGCGTACACAATACAAATCATATAGGTGATACACATCATAAACATGAGCATGATTACCTATATATATATATATATATATATATATATATATATATATATATATATATATATATATATATATATATATAATGTAATCAATATAAACCAAGGTAATCACCAATGCTCCCCATGAATCATATACATGAACGATCATACATAAAGTCTATATGATTCAGGTTATTGTTTAACACTCAACATTTAATAAGCACATCCTTTGTTTATTTCTCTCCCCCTTTGGCATTATCCAAAAGACATGGGGGGTATAGAAACAACAAAATCAAAAATAGAGTGGAAAACTAAAAGGTATATCTAATGTAAACTAGATAGGCTACCAATTTAAAACAAGATATCAAAATAAAGATATCAATTGCAAGAGCAAATATCCACAACAACTCAACTACCCTCAATTATCACAAGAGGATACGCAATAAGCATATGTGATAAAAGATTACAATAGATACTAATTGTAAAGAGTAGTGTGTGTTGGAATTCCATAATTCCATATTCCTACTCCATATTATTTTGATGTGACAAACTTAATATTATTATTTGTTACTAACTCGTTTTTGCAGAAAACTTGACTACACATATACAACCTGATGTAAGACTTCTCAACATGTGCAATATGGACATAATCGCCAAATTACAGCTATCTGCACAAAGTCTACTCAATATCAAGATGAAGTCATATCTACGGCTTGTTGTAATATATGTAATATTTTTCTTTTATATGTTTTAAGCCTTATGATGACTCATCTTAGATACCTAGATTCTCTCCTAACTTTTATCTACAAACTGCCGTTTTCGTTTCTCAAAACTCCTCTTTAAAAAATTAGCCGACCGGGTAAAATTGGCTGGCAGGCTAATATTTTTCTTTTCGAATTAGACCATGAAATTTTACAGGTATCTTTCTTTTCATGACTGATCCACATCTGCAAAATCTAACGGTCAAATTCTGTCGTTTGAAAATTGGCCGACTAGCACTTTTTTCTGGCAGGCTAATGCCGTTTTTTGCAATTTTCTGAAACTAATTTTTTCTATCCGTTGGGGGTGGTTTCTAAACATTGGAAATCAGTTTCTATAACTCCTTTCCATTCCTATAAATAGATGAGTACCCCCCTCCTTCATTCACACATCTCTTTTACAAATTCTCTCTCTAGAAATCATTTTCTATCTCTTCCAAGAGAGAATTTCTGCAGAAATACTGCCATTACTTTCAGTTTGAAGAAATACTTTCTGAAATTTTCTTTCTTCAATTGAAAAATAAAAGATTCAAGTTGGTTTCTTCCATTCAAAAAATCTAGAAACTTTGAATCTTTCTTTTTCACTTATTCCTTGAATTTCATTCGAAATCTTCATCAAGGCTTTAGGTGTTATTTTCATTCCTTTGTAAAGTTGAATCTTTGGTATAGAGATTGTACAAAGTTTGGGACACTGAGAGTGTTGCCATTTTTTTATGTTGTTGCTTGTGGGGCAAGTGTTATAGTGGGTTGAAAATCTCTACGGGGTAGATGACTGGACGTAGGATCACAAGGATCCGAACCAGGATAAATCTTGGTGTTTGCGATTGCCATTCTCTGTATTGTATTTCTTTACTTCCGCATCTTTATTGCATCTTTTTATTAACTTTTAAATTTGCAATTTCGTCGTGATATACACTATTCACCCCCCCCCCCCCCCCCCCCCCCCCCCTCTAGTGTATTTGGTGTGCCAGGAGATCCTACATTTGGTATCAGAGCACAGTCAAGATGGCCTACACCTATCCGACGAACAATTCAACATCTTCATCTTAATTTCCAGAAGGGCACTCCACAACAAGGCCTCCACTATTCAACGGTTCCAACTATTCTTATTGGAAGACAAGGATGACGATCTATCTTCAAAGCATCGACTACGAACTTTGGAACATGTGGAAACTCAATACGAGAAGCCTACAACTCCTTATGCCCAATGGACTACCAATGACAAAACCGTCGCAACTCGTAACTCCAAAGCAATGAATGCATTATTCTGTGCCATGGACAAGAATGAGTTCAACCGTGTATCACAGGCCAAAACTGCATATGACATCTGGCATACACTTCAGGTAACACATGAAGGTAATAATAAAGTTAAAGAAACTAAAATTTCTGTTCTTGTTCACATGTTTGAACTATTCAGAATGAAGGACAACGAGACAATTGGAGAGATGGTTACTAGATTCACAGATATAACAAACTCTCTAATTGCTCTTGGAAAGACATACTCTCAAACAGAACAAGTCAGAAAGATCCTTCGTGCCTTAACACCAGAATAGGAAAGAAAGACGACAGTAATAGAAGAAGCCAATGACTTATCAACACTCACTGTTGAAAGCCTCGTTGGTAATTTGATGGCCTATGAAGTTCAACTTCAAAACCGCAAAGAACAAGCAGATTCAAAGAAGAAAACTCTTGCCTTCAACGCATCATCAGATACCAATGATTTAGACACAGACGATGATGAAGATGTTTCCCTCATTACTAGGAACTTCAGAAAGTTCTTAAGAAAAGGTAAGTATAAAAATTTTATATCTAAAAATACTGATTCTTCTCTTTGTTTCAATTGTAATAAACCAGGACATTACAAGAAGGATTGTCCTCTTCTCAAATCAAAGGTCAAAACTTTCAACAACAACAATGAACATTCCAAGAAAGAAAGAAGGTTTGATAGAATGAAAAAAGCCTTCGCGGCAACTTGGGATTCATCTTCTGACGAAGAAGACAACGATAATGAAGAAAAAGCCAATATGTGCTTCATGGCACAAGATGATGAAAGCAATGTAAGTCATTTTGATAATGAAGAATTATTAGATGATTTTAATGATCTTTTCATTCGTTTCAAAAGACTAAATGCACAACACAAGTCTTTGAAACAAAGCAATGATGCTCTTATCCTTGAACATCAAGGACTTTCATCTAAATGCATTTCATCTGATGTTATTAACACTGAGAAAGACATATTATCTTCTCAAATCTTGAGTCTGAATAAAGAGAATGAAATTCTCAAAAATCAGAATCAAGGATTGCATGCACGTCTATCTGAAATGGATAATAGTGTTTCATCACTAAAGATGAAATACGATGAGATGTCTGCTAATGTTAATAAATTTAACAAAGTTAAGACTAATCTCAATGATTTGCTTCAATTTCAATATCCTGCAAATCATAAACAAGGATTGGGCTATTCAAATAAGAATATATCCAAATCTTGTAACACATCTTCTTTCTGTGGTAAAACAACATTTGTTAAACAAAAGAAAAATCATGCATTCATTTACACGAAGAAAATTAATCCTATTATTTCTTCTTCACAAAGAAATATTTCAAACATTAGAAATATTTCGAATGCATCTCCTAGGAAATCTAATACTCTAAATATATGGGTTCATAAGGATTCTTGTTTATATGATCGAGATTTGTTTATTTCAAATTATATGCAATCTATTGTTCATTCTTGTAATTATATAAGAAAGCCAAATTCTACTTGGGTTTGGCTTCCTAAGATCTAATCCAAAGGACCCTAAAGCAAAGGGTACCATTGTTTCATGTTTATCTTTCAGGTACCCAAAAAGGAAAGATGGATCTTAGATAGTGGATGTGAATCTGAACTTTGAAATATCATCATATTTCTTTATTTTATTTTTTTTGAATTTTTTTCGAATTTTATCGGCATTTATTTGCAATTAGCCGACCAGAAAAATTTCTCTAGTCGACTAACTTTTCTTACTCAGATTTCACAACATATTCGTTTTGTCTTCTTGTGAATTTTTTATTATTTTTTGATTTGTTTTATGCAACCGTCGCATCTCTTGGGATATTAGGGATTTAATATCTTATTTATTATTCTTAGATATTTTATCTCTCTTTTCAATGCAAGCCACTTGTCCTCATCTCATTCCTTTGACTCACCTACTCCACCTACCCTCTTTATTACCATTGTCCTTTCAAAGCTCTTTTGATCTTTTCCAATGCAGGTAATAACTTGGTTTGACTTCTTTTTGATTTTTTTTTTAATTTTTAATTATTTTTTAAACCGCCTCAACTTTTCACACTGCTTGGGTTCTTCTTTTTGGCCGGCCAACCAAAAACTGTTGGTCGACTAATTTTTCAGTTTTGTACGTTCGTCTTCAAACTGCATCCGTTCAATTTCTTCCCGACTTCCTATCTTTCTGAACAGTTTCTCTAACCAATTCAGTTCTTCAAACACCCTTTCATCTTCAAGCAGTTTCTCTAACTTCTCATTTCAGTTTTCAACAACCGTTCATTTTTTTTCTTTAAAAGGCATCTTACGGTTCTTCACCATCTCACGGTTCTTCACTTTTCATCTTCTTCCTCAAACCACTCTCCTCTTTCCCCATGGCTTCCTCTTCTCATTTCGCCGGCCCCGGTTTCTCTTCCCGTTTTCGTTCTCTCGAATGTGAAGCAAAGTTTCACGCATTCGAATCCATCACTATCATTTCTGAACGCTTCATCAATTTCGCCTCTCTTTCTTCTTTCGATGTCCAGCGCCTATTGTCTGCCGTGGGTCTTGCCCCTCTTTGGCATTCATACAACAAGGTTTTGTACTATCCTCTCCTCGTCCGTGAATTTTATGCAAACCTCACATATCAAGATGATCAAGGCATCCTCACTGTTTTCTCACAAATTAAGGGCTTCCCAATTATCCTCACTTCCCAAAGCTTGGCCGATTTGATCCACCTTCCTCCCTCAAATGACGAAGGGCTTGATTTTCCTCTGAATGATTTTGTCATTCTTTCCAAAAATGGCCACCACATTTTCTCCTAAGGTGAGTGCTAGCCGACTTCTCTCAAACCCGCGCCTCTTGGTAAAAATTTTCGTTTACAACATTGTTCCGAAGTCAGGCTCTCGAAATTATCTCAGCACTCGCTTGTTGAAATGTCTATACGCTGTCATGGGAGGTTTTTCTGTCAATTGGGCGGATGTTCTTCTTCATACCCTTGCCAAACCCGTTCACCAACATTTCTACTTGCATTGCCTCATCACCCTCATCTTGCGTCATTTTCGCATCCCTCCAATCGATGACATTCCGGTCATCAATCCGATTGAATTTGATGCATCTACTCTCGCAAGTATGAAGTTGGACGTTCCAGATTCTCCTTCCGACGACGACGATGAAACAGATTTGGCCGACACTCCTGCTTCGATGACCCCGGGTTCTTCCGGTCACCGTCGCAAGAAATTGTGCGTGACTCATGATGATGTCTATTCACGTCGGCATAACAACTCTTCTCTCCTTCGTCGTCTGAATACTAATGTTGACGTTCTGACCAAACATGTTACTGAGGGTTTCGTTGGCATACAAGAGCAGTCTAGCACATACGATCAAACTCTCCAGCAACATGCGCGCACTCTTGGAGAAATCCAAGCATCCCAGGCGCAGATTTTCTCACTCTTTGATGATCTTCACCCTGCCCGTCCTCAACCGTCGTCCCATCACCTGACTTCTCCCGGCCGTGGCACTCCTGGCCGTCGTCGTTAGTTTGCCATATCTGCTTGTTGTCCCCAGATGCTCCCTGAAGTTGCTTTTGGCTACTTGTTGTTTTTCAATAGTTTCGGTTGTATAGGCCCAATCATAGGCCTCTGATGTAGTGTTTTGTTACTTTGTCAAACTAGTGTCGTTGTTGATTTTAGTATGTTTGATGCAGTTTGGTTCGATATAGTTACTATAGTATATTTTAAAACCCTTTTTATATGTCATTATGTTGTTATGTTAAACTATGCTTCAGTTGGTGTTTCTATTTTATGTATTCACCTTTATTTCTGTTCTGTTGCTTAATTTGACTTTTCCAAATGATGCTCTGTGTTGGGTTTTCAGTATGTTAAGTTACACATTGTTTTATGTTTGTTACCTCTCCATGTTAGTACTGTTTTTTTCCCGGACTCCCAGGTGTTCATACTTTTCAGACAATTTGTCTTTCTCACCCACACTTTGTGTTCACCATATATGTTCAGTATGCTCTTCCATATGCAACATATTAGTTTGTTCACTTTATTCTTTTCCCTGATTTTTTTCTCATAAATTACCCTCTTTTTGTGGATGACAAAGGGGGAGAAAACTATACCAAGCATGTATTAATATACCAGCATATCATGCATACTTTCAGGGGGAGTATTACTTTGCAAGAATTTTTGTCGTTATCACTAAATTACAATTTGTAATTACTAAACCAATGATTACTATATTTTTCTTAATGAAAGTTTGTCATCATCAAAAAGGGGGAGAATGTTGGAATTCCATAATTACATATTCCTACTCCATATTATTTTGATGTGACAAACTTAATATTATTATTTGTTACTAACTCGTTTTTGCAGAAAACTTGACTACTCCACATATACAACCTGATGTAAGACTTCTCAACATGTGCAATATGGACATAATCGCCAAATTACAACTATCTGCACAAAGTCTACTCAATATCAAGATGAAGTCATATCTACGGCTTGTTGTAATATATGTAATATTTTTCTTTTATATGTTTTAAGCCTTATGATGACTCATCTTAGATACCTAGGTTCTCTCCTAACTTTTATCTACAAACTGCCGTTTTCCGTTTCTCAAAACTCCTCTTTAAAAAATTAGCCGACCAGGTAAAATTGGCTGGCTGGCTAATATTTTTCTTTTCGAATTAGACCATGAAATTTTACAGGTATCTTTCTTTTCATGACTGATCCACATCTGCAAAATCTAACGGTCAAATTCTGTCGTTTGAAAATTGGCCGACTAGCACTTTTTTCTGGTAGGCTAATGCCGTTTTTTGCAGTTTTCTGAAACAAATTTTTTCTATCCGTTGGGGGTGGTTTCTAAACGTTGGAAATCAGTTTCTATAACTCCTTTCCATTCCTATAAATAGATGCGTACCCCCCTCCTTCATTCACACATCTCTTTTACAAATTCTCTCTCTAGAAATCATTTTCTATCTCTTCCAACAGAGAATTTCTACAGAAATACTGCCATTACTTTCAGTTTGAAGAAATACTTTCTGAAATTTTCTTTCTTCAATTGAAAACTAAAAGATTCAAGTTGGTTTCTTCCATTCAAAAAATCTAGAAACTTTGAATCTTTCTTTTTCACTTATTCCTTGAATTTCATTCGAAATCTTCATCAAGGCTTTAGGTGTTATTTTCATTTCTTTTGTAAGTTGAATCTCTTGGTGTAGAGATTGTACAAAGTTTGGGACACTGAGAGTGTTGCCATTTTTGTATGGTGTTGCTTGCGGGGCAAGTGTTATAGTGGATTGAAAATCTCTACGGGGTAGATGACTGGACGTAGGATCACCAGGATCCGAACCAGGATAAATCTTGGTGTTTGCGATTGCCATTCTCTGTATTGTATTTCTTTACTTCCGCATTTTTATTGCATCTTTTTATTAACTTTTAAATTTTCAATTTTGTCGTGATATACATTATTCACCCCCCTCTAGTGTATTTGGTGTGCCAGGAGATCCTACAGTGTGAACAAAAAATCTTTTAAGCAAAGGCATGAAGATAGTCTACGTTCAAAGTCACAATGTAGGACATAAACGAATAAAGTTATCATGAACATCGCATGCATGCATACCAATTGTGCAAATAGAATAAAACGCTTGTGTAAGCACAATATAATCAGAGGTAGCATCAAAGAAGTCATAGTGCATCAAGATATATTCATGGAAGAATATCTATGACAGAATATACATATCATCAAACACAATATAAAGCTTATGTGATCGTGTATGGCACAAGTTATCTCTAACATCTCATAAAAATAGCATAAAATATGAGCATGAGATGAGAGATGACATAGTGATAAATATAGCTTGAAGATCACTAACTAATATGAATGAGTGTTATGTCACTTGTGAAAATATCATACATGAAAGATTTAGCTATACACATGAAAGATCTCTTGAATAAAATTATAGCTAAACATCAGTCATGAAGTAATTAAAATGACAAGTAACATACATTGATCACCCCAAATCATATCAATACGTCTCATAAAGATAAAAGAAAGGTATGAGATGCATGGTGAAACAATGAACAAATATGCATAAAGATCCTAAATCATTAAGCTTATTCATGGCATGAAAAAGATATGAACATCAATAAGCAACTAACCAATTCATTATATGAATGTTATAGCTACCATGGTACATGAGTCGTAAAAAGACACATATGACATATAT
Organism: Scilla litardierei; assembly: GCA_030789695.1. Classification (NCBI taxonomy): domain Eukaryota; kingdom Viridiplantae; phylum Streptophyta; class Magnoliopsida; order Asparagales; family Asparagaceae; genus Scilla; species Scilla litardierei. The sequence goes on along the minus strand of CM061140.1, from coordinate 27,930,697 downwards.
GAACAAGGTAGTCACATAAACAAACAATCTTCATGAGGGTGTGACAAGAATGAGCTAATGAAGAAGTATGCTATATTACACAAATCGAACATATTAAAATACCAATTGTAAGCATGGTAGTCAAAACCAATATATTAAAATACCAATTGTAAACATGGTAGTCAAAACCAATATATTAAAATACCAATTGTACAAAACACATACTTACAACCATTTAGCTCTCCCTATATGTGTGCATCTCCAATGCACCATCCTTTCCTTTGAATTGATCCATCATTTGTAAACCAAGGATTATGTAGAGTAGGCATCTTGCACAACAATCTGACAATTCAACAATTGGTGGTATTCAAAAACTTTTTGGATCCAATAGGTTAAGGAACAAAATCAAGTAGTCCAATAACCAATCATTTACCAATTGTAAATAACACTCATCAATAGAAATGCATGACATGTATTAATAGGAGATATTATAATCACGAAAATCATATATATAAGGAATTAACAATTCTCAACCATTAGAAATTAGATACACCTATACTAATAATTCCTATGCATATGATTTAGTCAAGCAACATCATTATGAATACACACATCTAATACAATAGTGTGTGCTAGAAAGATATCACGTTCAATATGCACATGAGCACAAAATAAACATTCACGGCACATACATATTGATGGATGGCATGAAAAGTAATACCACAAAGAGTGTGCATGAAAATCGTAAAGTATTAATTTTCATAACCAAATTTCTCTTTCCTTTGGCATATCAACAAGATAGGAAGGTGCAAATTGATAATAAATCACCAAGGGTTAGAGAAATCAACTAATCTATATGCACAAACATAATACGAATGAAATGCAATGACATATAGATGAACATAACATGATAGCAATCAAAACATGTCATACTCCCACACAATCATACAAACTATGCAAACTTGGGACTAGTGGACTCACATAAATATGGGTACAAAAAGTAATCATACAAGCATGGTACCCAAGCAATGAAACACAATATGAGTCGCATGAGAATATGTTATTCCTAATATAGGATTCTATAAGTGTGTTCATTTCATGCCTAGAAACATTCTTAGGAATCCAAAAGATAGTGATTTGGGATTCTTAAGTAGAGGTTGTGTAGTGGCATGAGTAGGAAGTTGGGATGCACGCTTGTGAAGTGGAACATAAATATAAGCGTGTCTCGTGTGTGAAACATGCAAATGAGCATTAGTTCTAACATGAAAATTTTTAAGCCACATGTTATAAATAATCCTCGAATAAGCATATGAGTAAGGATTATGAATACACAATGCACATCAGTCAAGAATTTGACACACATGAAATACATAGACATGAATGACATACAAGACACACAATATGCAAACATAGGATATGCATGAGATAGTCTCAAACACAAAGTGACATCTACATGCATCCAACACACATGGATACCAAATGTAAGAATATACTTACTACATTAAGCTCCCCTTACTTTGGTGCATCACTTAAGCACCATCAACTCCATTAGAATGAAAATCTTTGCAAATCAAGGAGTTGGTAGAGTTGGTATCCCAATGTGGATTGAACCTAGAAAACATAATTTTGGTATCCAAAAAACCTTTTTGGATCCTATGGGTTAGGCAACAAATTTAACAAGCTAAACTTAAATTATTGTAACTCATATCCTAATGTAATCATACACAATATTAATGAAACATGTAATCATGTTACTAGATAAATATATATAACCATATACATGCATGTACCAAATGTACCAAAAGTAAATATGCATATTAACCAAAAGCATGACATGCATCACATGCAACAAAACATAAATATGAACCAAAGCATGTGTTGCATAAAAATATTAAATATTTTAGACATGAAAATCATAAACACAATGATTTACTAAGAAACATACAATGGAAATCAAATTCAATATGAATTTACGTTTCTAACAAACATGAGCATCTAAGACCAAAATGCAAACAAAAGAGTAAATCAATTCTTAACACAAATGCTTTGGTACCCATAAAATGAATATAAGCTTATGGTACCAAGCAAGTTGGGTTAACGAAACTAGCCCTTTGGAAACCAAGTCCAAGAGGACCGTGATTTCCCAACATAATCATCATTCAAAATAATATCATGAATATAAAATTGCACATACATATCCTTAGCATGATTACTAGTGTTCTTAGGACCCCAAATAGTGTATGATTTGGGTATCCTCTTCCTAGTGGTTGCATGCACAAAAGGTTGATCTCTACGTGGTGCATGTGGCCTAGGAACATGAGATCTAGCAAGAGCATGATGAAATGTATATGGAACATTGTGTTGTGCTAAAGCATGATGATGGGCATATGGTCCATGGTGTGGTGTTGCATACATACGTGGATGAATATAAGGTGTGTATGCATGAGGATGATCATGAGAATAATCATGCATATGTGGATGTGATATGTGACCATAAGCATGTGAAGGTACATGAGCATGAGTACGTGCATGAGAGTGTCTTAAATGAGTGTTTTCACGTGCTCGTGGGTGTGGAACATAAAAACCATCATACGTGTGAACAGGTGGGGTATGATGTGTGTTCCTACGTGGCATAGTATTGGTGTACATAAATGCATGACCATTCTTTGGAGATCCACCCAAAGTGGGTTTCTTTCCAAACGGGGGTGTGTACCTAGTGGAAGCACCATTGGTAGATGAACTACCCATGGGGTGTTTACTCCCACTAGTTGAGGCTTTGGAAGATGGCCTTACAAAGGTGGTGGAAGATTTGGATAAATCTCCCTTCTTATACCCCAAACCAATGTGATAATTGGCCGGATGTAAGTCATTTAGGATATTATCCAAATGGTCCTTGTCTTTATTGAATTTATCAATTCGGCCTAACGTGGACTCATACTTCTCGGTGAGAGAAAGTATTGAAGTATCCAAAGTGGACACTTGAGTTGTGAGTACACAAACACGAGACTTGAGATTCTCATTCTCAATACTCAAAGTTGAGTTTCAAGAAATCAAATCCGCTATCTCGTGTTCATCCGAATTCTCAATGTGAACATGCTCAAGTTGAGATTTGAGATTTACAATCTCATTTCTCAAGCCTTCAACAACGGTGTCGTTGTTGATGATGATAGGCTTAGGTGAGGTTTGGAGACTAGTTAGCTCATCTTTAATCTTAGTATATCTATTTACCAATGTAGAATACTTAGACCAAATTTGTTCGTTAGCTAATCTAAGTTCATCCATAGTTACCTCTTCATCGTCGCTATCACTTCCACTCGAATCACTTGATGTGTCACTAGAGTCACCCATAGTGGCATCATCTCGTCCCATCAAACCCATGAATGAATCCCTTTCATCATTGGAGAAAGAACACTCCGAGGTGGACTCTTCTTGCTCCGCTAGCATGTGCCATATTTGATATGCCGTTGTTGCCTTGGACACACGCATAAGAATGTTATAAGATAAATACTCAAGCAAGATATCCACTACCTCTTGATGTTTCTTCACCAATTCTTTTTGCTCATTTGTCCATTCATGTTCGGAAGTGGTAGGTGCACGAAGGGGCTTCTCCACAAGCTTCCAATAATCATCGTCGATGGATTGAATATAAGCCTTCATCTTTACACACCAAATTTGATAGTTGGGTCCAATTAGATATGGTGGAAAAGGACTTCGTGTGATGTTGTTGGTTGCCATAGCTATTACCTCGCTCTGATACCAATTGTAGTGACCCTGTGCTATGAGGAACAAACACAAGAGGGGGGTGAATAGTGTTTTATAGAGTTATAAGGAATTTACGCCAAATAAAACCCTAATTAACCAGCAAATGCGGAATGAAAGAAGTGATCAACAACACAAGGAATAATGCAAAGCAAACATGCAATGTACCCTGGTTCTGTGCCACCTAAGTCTCCCCGACTTGTTCCAGGTGCCCTAATCCAGCAACACCCGGATCCCCTCCGGATACTCTAGTAAAACCACTAGAGCTTTCCTTTAGCCCACTTGCGGAAACCCCAAAAGTGCAATCGACCTACAATCGATGTCCGTGTATCCCACAACCCGGGAACACGCAAATACCTTAATCTCACAACCTGGAACTAAGCACACTCTCACAAACCGAGAGCAAAACCTAATCTTGACTCCCACAACTTGGGATCAAGCCAACCCTCTCAACAACCGAGAGTATACAACAATTTATATGTATATAGAATGAAATGTAAAGCTCTTACCACAAAATCCTATGCCTTCAGAAATACTTACCAATTTGGGGGCAAGAATGGATTTTGAGGAAGTAGTTAGCACCAAACCATAGCTCCACCAAGATGGACAGCAATAGATGGCTAGGGTGAAGTTGGTGACTTTGATTCAAGCTCTTAGCTTGAGTAGCTCACAAAGAATGAGAATCTCTCTTGAGGAATTAGGGCTCAAAGAGTAAGGGAGAGATTCTTGTGAGATGAGAGAGCTTAGAAATGGAGTTTAATGGCTCTTCTCTTGGATGTGAAATGTCTCTAATATCATCCTTGAATGCAAGCTTGAAGCTCATCAAGTATATATAGGAGAGAGAGAAGAGAGGAGCAAAATTCGTAGCATTAAATGCCCAACAGATCTATTCCTGAAGCTGCTTAATCGGTCTAAGAAGGATCACTGACCGATTAGTTTTGCAACTAGTCGGTCGGTGAACCTTCTTGGACCGACTAGAAGGTTGACAGCAAAGATAGTGAAATCAGGAGATAGAACTAGTCGGTCTAAGAACAAACACCAACCGACTAGTTTGACAACTAGTCGGTCAGTAAACCTTCTTGGACCGACTAATTGATCAACAGTAAGTTAAGTTGAATTTCACAAGGAAAACTAGTCGGTCTGAGAAGGATTCCCAACCGACTAGTTGGACAACTAGTCGGTCGGTGAACCTTCTTGGACCGACTAATTGGTCAACAAATAGACTTGAATTTATTAGGATAACTAGTTGGTCTGAGAAGGATTTCCAACAGACTAGATCGTCATCTAGTCGGTTGGATCTTCTACTTGAACCAACTAAGATACATATGAAGCCATGAAAAGAAGCGATAAGCTACGGGAAACTTTCTAAGGGCTTCTACGGCAATCCTAGAGATAAGATATGAGAGTTATGAAGATTTCTATGCAAGTACTACTCAAGGCTTAACATTCTACTAAACCGAAGCTAGAAGACATAAAAGTAAACACAACAAACTGTCTTCAAAGCTTCAACATGAAGATTCTGAATCCCTCGACTTCAATAATACTCCTTGAGGTTCAACGAAGCTTCAGAAACACGACCACGCGCTTTAAGAAGTCTTGGGACGTCGCTTGAGATGTACAAAGTAATTTGGCGATGATCTCCATAATTCTTCATGGTCTTGAGTCTTTTAGTTGTATGTCTTGAATGTCTCCAAGCACAAAGTCTTTGATCCTCAAGGTGTTCTTTGGAGCTTTTGAATCATCCATTCCTATCTTCTCTTTGGATTGAATCTCCATTCATTTGTTGATGCCATTGGCTTGAGGTTTGAGGTAGCCTTTGAGTTCTTCAAGCCAATGCTTCACCTTTGTTGATCTACCAAGTCCTCCACTTGAATCAACACGTGTAGTCACTTTTGATCTTCTTGAATCTAATTGGTGACTTTTTAGCTAACTGCAAACACATGAGTTAATCACAATGATTTGTGTTTGATCATCATCAAAATCAAGGTGGAGAGTCCAATACTCAACAAATACCTGTGGGCCAAAGCTCCTGGGCGAGCCGATCATCCTGCGCCAAGTCCGTCAGCCGGCGGTCCGCATCGGGTAACTCTACCAAAATCTGGGCATTCGCCATGAGTTCGTCCGTCATTGCCACCTCCTCGCCCACCAGAGGATTCAGAGCCCCCCAGTTCGACATCAACACCGCGTCTGCCGGCATCACAACGAAAACGAAGCTCTCTGCCCAACCATCATTAGTGTCCGGTACCCCGACAATAAGTTCTCGTCCCCTCCTCGCATGGACACAATAATACGCCCCACACTTCCTCACCCCAAAGAAATACTGAAACAACGCTAAGGACGGACTCAAAGAACTGGCGAGACACAAGACGACGAACTCGACCAGCAGACTAAAGGAGCTGGGCACCAGCGTGCAGATCGGCAGCTCCAGGAAATTCAGAAGATGGAGGAGCCGAGGATGAATAGGGAAGCGGAGCCCTAACTCGAGGGACCGGACATAAACTCCAACTTCGTCATCGCGGGCCCAACACACCCTCTCGTCGGGCCCGGGCAGCCGCACTTCACAGGGCTGGCGAACGAACCGTGCGCGGATCTCCCGGATGTTAACCCGATCCAGCTTACACGGGATAGCCGCGACCGACCTCGGTGCGTCTATTCGGCCTCTATGACGTCCGCCACCCCCTCCGTCGATTCAACCCTCCTCACCCCACTACTATTGCCGCACTCAAAGAAGGAAGCCATCGACAGATGAACTGGAAAATTACCTGGTCGAACCATTGATCACTCCATATTTTACACCTTTTTCTGCATATTTGCATACCGTTTTGATCGCCCATATCACGCTTTTCACTATTATTCGACAATATTGCGATACTTTTCACTATTTCTTGTTTTTGTCATATTTCAGGAAATATGGAGCGATTTGGATCGATTGTGAGATCAAGAGGATTTGCACCCACTCCGGAGTGTCAACCATGGCCCTTTTTGAGGGTTATTCTGCAATGGAAGAGGAGTGGAAGAAGAAAGAACGTCGTAGGAGCGACGTGGGAGCGAAAAGATGAAGATTGGGCATTTTCAGCATGCCACTCGGCCGAGTGAAGGAGTCACTCGGCCGAGCATTGAGACCCCGCTCGGCAGGCCAGATCGGACATGCAACAGAGATGTATCGGCGTGCACTCGGCCGAGCATCGCACGCCGACTCGGCCGAGTGAGGAGACTCCGTCCGTCCGAGTGGCACCCAGACGACGGCAAGCCAAAATGTCCAACTTACTGTAATCCTTCAGTCTGCCCCAGAAGCCCGACTCGGCCGAGTGACGAAAGCCGTCCGCCCGAGTACAAAATGCCCCTCGGCCGAGTGACATTTGCCACTCGACCGAGTGATGCCGAGGACACACGGCGCCCAGATTTTCAGACATCCTCCTACTCTTTTCAAATCTGCTATCATTCCAGCCATCAAATTATTTTTCTCATATTTTTTATGGATAGTAGACTTCATGAAGATTCCAACGCCGCCAAGAACGCGTAAATCGGAGGTCGGATGAAATCTGAGGAATTTCTGCAAGTCGACGCTGCAGTGCTGGAATTCTCACTCGGCCGAGTGAGCTTTCCCCACTCGGCCGAGTCGTAATTTGCCCAGAATTGAAGTTGTACGCGGACTCCGTTTCGTGCGTGAGTTGGAGGGGATTTCTAGGGCTTTTTGCTAGGGTTTTTTGGGGGCTATTTAAGGGGGTTTGTAGCCACCATTAGGGAGGGCCGAAGATGTTTTAGGAGGGATTTATTTTAGAGGTTAGGCCATGCCCTAGGCCCCCTCTTGGATCTAAAAGCTTGTATTTTGGATTGAAGATCTTCATTAAAGCTAAGTATTTTCTTCTTTTTATTTGAATCTTTGTTTTTCTATCTTTTTGTATGCAAGCAATGATTTTTATTGATTCTCATATCCTTATTGCTATGCTAGAATAGATTTGTTGTTCTAGGGTTTGGGGATGAACCCTATGGATCTAATTTCATATTTGTGATGAATGAATCTCTAAATTGCTAGAATTGCTAGGAGGTTAGGTTGTGATTGATTTATTACGGATAGCTAGGGATTTCCATCGATTCGGGATTTGCAAGAGATTGGATTCCAATCGATGGGAAGCCCTAGAAATTCGATTTAGATTGACAATTGGATTTCTCTAGATTTGGTTTGCAAGAGATTGGGCCAAAGCTAGGATTTTTAATTGTAAATCTATACACATATTCGTTTGCAAGAGATTGGACGAATACGAACTATCACAACCTAGATCGTAACTCGAGTTTGCACGAGAGTGGGCTCGAGGAGCGATTGGACGATGATGTTGATCCTCATGCTAGTGGCTTAGGTTAGGGTTTGCAAGAGATTGGGCCCTAACCTAGGTTTGCTATAGACCGGCAATAGCGCGAGAGCGTGAGCTTGGTTCTACATTAAGTTGCGACTAGTTCACATCAACACAAGTCTAGTAATATTGAGATTCACTATTTACGATGATGTAAGACGATCTGTAGTGGGAATTCCCTAGCCCTAGACGTCTTTATTTGATTTTATATCCCCATACTTTGCCCGACGATTGTGACAGGATCGTCGCAAGGTAAATTCCCTCTTTTATTATATTGTGTTTAAATCGACATTTGACCGATTTCTCTATCTCCGACACCGACATCCATCACCATTGCCATTACATCATACCATAGCCATCTCCACCAATAAAACATTCGTAGTCAAACCAACCTAGGATAGATTGGAGCCAACACCACCTCCTCGTGTTCGATACCCACTCGCCACTTTGCCGTGCGCTTGCGGTAAAACTACAATCGCCGCTCCGGGACGTGTATCCGGGGCGCGATCAAGTTTTTGGCGCCGTTGCCGGGGAGGTGTTTCCCGTTGGGTGCCAATTTGTCACAATTAGGTTGATTAGATTACATTGAAAAAAAACAAAAAAAAATCAAAAAAAAACATTGAGAGAGATTTTTTCCCACCACCTGCTATTATTATCTTTATCTCTCTTTGTACCACTGACGTCTTTCCCAGGTTGTTTACTTTGATTGATCAGGTACAGTTGTTGCAGCGATGGTGCTTCCAAAGAAAATGCGAGCGGGCTCTATACAATCCTACATATATCTCGCTGCATTCTATCAGGCTGATGGAGAATCCTTCGGGGAAGCCTTGTCTAGGTTTGAAGGAATGTTAGAAATGTTCCAGACGGAGTCAGACCATGAGTGGAATGACTCCACGCTATTTGATATCTTCACTAGAAGGCTAAAGGGACCCTCACGTGAGTTTTTGAAGAGGATGCAAGTGGGAAAGTTCAGTGATTTGCAGTTGGCAGCAGCCTTGGAGCAAATGATAGATGATGCTCGATCTACTGGTTCACTAACCGTTACGGTAAGTAAACCATACGACCAAGTATTCATTGATTTTGTTATGGCTAATGTCTCTAGTGCAGGTACTATCATAGATGGAGTGTATGCTTCACTTGAAGGTGATCATATCCACCTTTATACCATCAACACTCCACAAATAGAGACATCTGAGTTGCCAAAGGAGGACACGTGCACGGACCTATTGAGAAACATTGTCGACATAGTTCGAAATTCCGGTCCATTAACAATAACGGCAGGTGATCCTTTTGAGCTTGAATTTCAAAACTTTATTACTCATTGTATCTCTTCTACAGGCAAAATTGATGATGGAGTCTACGCTCTAATTGAGGGGCACAAGACCCATTTTTACACCATGGTCGAGATACATGAGCCTATAGAGCCGCCTTATGCCGTCGTCGCCTCCCCCTGCCACCCACCTGAGTCAGAGCAGCCTATACCATCAGAGGATATTATTGTGGAGGTCATGCATACAGTAGTGGAGCAGACCATCGAGGAGGACGTGACTTTGGACGATGACATCTGCACACAGATGGAGCCCGAATTGTGCCCCCCTCCTTTCGAGCTACCGCAGCCATCCCCACCTTCTACAGAGGCTGAGCATCCCTCAGAGGACCACGTTTCCACTGATGTTGAGGACAATCCCACAGAGCTTATGGCTCCCCTTCAGGGAGATCTCTTTACTCCCTCATCTCCTACATTTGATTCTCCTCCCGTGTATGATGTTTTTTATGATTCAGATTTTGGCGACTCATCGTGCCTTTTGCAGGATTCATGTACATACGATCAAGAGGTACGATGGGACGTATACGAGGAGGAGAGCGAGGAGTTAGCACCCATGGACGCTATTGAATATGATCAGGAGGTGCGATGGGATAAGTCTGACGATGATGAGGAGCTGCCTGATGAGACCTACGCTTATATGCCCAAGCTACCTGAACAACCTGAGGCGAACAATGAGGAGTTGATCGACGTGGGTACAGGTGGAATCCTTGGAGAGGTGCTGGGAGCCGCATTGCTGGAGTCTGATGGAGTCCGTGGACACACGCGTCTGGCAGAGCCACGGAAAGAGCAGTTGGAGCAGTTGCCTGCACCGGCAAAGATACTGGATCCGCCTTTTGCTATATGTGATATCAATCCAGTAGTGTAGAAAATTTTATGCTTTCAATAAACACGAATCCTCTCGACAGCGAGAGGACCGTATAGATTTGTCTGAATAAATATCACCTCATATGACGGCCACAATAATCATTTACACCCCAAACCCATTATATGATTGCCCTCTTTATATTTTGATGTGTCATATCCTTCTTGCTCACCACATTCGAGCATTTCTTTCAAGTGAAACCTTACTTTCTTATTCGTTTGACTTGATTACGCTTTGCAAAGCCATGACATTTTTGGTCAAGTCATTTGAATAGGATTGTTTGGTATAAGCTTGGGGGAAAGCGCTCTCATGCATCATTGTATGTGCATGTAGTTGCATTAGGATTTCATGTCATTCATTTCATCATTTTTCATTCACCCCCCTTATTATTATCGTTGTTCCTCATATTCTTCCACTATGATCACATTGAGGACAATGTGAAGTTTAAGCTTGGGGGAGTGCATTTCCATGCCATTTAGATGCATTAGTTACATTTTTACTTTATTTTAGGGTTTTTTTAAATTTTTAAAATTTTTTGCATCATCTTTTTGATTTTTCCATCTTATTTTCCTTTTATGTGTGTTCATGCATCATATTGTGTGCTTGATTTTCTTTTCTTTCCCCTCTTTTATTTTTATTTCTTTATTTTCATTTCTCTTCTTCCGCTAGATGAGTTTTGTATGATGATATCTCTTATTGCTTTAGTAGCCATCACGATGCTTATTATTCCTTGCCATGCTACTTTGAGTATTCCATAGTATTGCTATCCATGTGCTTGCTTATATATTCTTTTGATGATTTCTCTATATGAATGCATGATATTAGTTGAAACTGAATGTATGGATTAGTGTTTAGTATGCTTTTGTTGGAAGTGCACCAAGATTCACGCATCATTAGTATATCTGAAGCATCAGTTTTATTGTCTTATTCACCTTCTGTTGCATGCTTGATATGATTGTGCGCTTTACCGCTTGACTTCACTTTTTATTAAGATGATTGAGAATATCCATGCTTACATATGAGTTTTAGTTGGAGTATTATTTTATTGAACCGTTCGTGCACATCTTATAGTGAACCGAGTGTTACATTATTTCTTTCTCCACATATATCTTTTTATTCTCTACATGTCACTTGAGTTCACCTCCTAAAGCTACTTATATCGCATCTATTTCCCAAAAATCCCCACAAAAGAAAAAGTTAGCTCCAAAAAGTCCAAAAATCCAAAAAAGAGCCAAAATCCAAAAATACAAATCATATAGCTCCTACAAAAATCCAAAAAGAAAAATGAGAAACAAATAGTTCAAAAGGAAAAAAAAGAAGAAAAATGTTTCTCTATCTTATTATTGGAGCCACAAAACACTTGGGAAAACCAAGGCAAAAATCCCATTTTCCACTATCATATTCCTTTAGATGCGATGCTTCAAGCTAAGCTTGGGGGGTGAATTCATTTGACCATATGAGTGAGTATGACATTAGAGTGGAGACGTGCATGAATGGGAATATTCGATAATGCTTAGACTTTGCGAAATATATTAGATATGGAGATTTTTCATGATTTGAAATAAATATGTGAATGCCATGACTCTTATTCTATTCTCTATTGCATGCTTGGTGTGTATCTTATATGCTTCAGTTATAACTCTTGATTGAAAAGTGCATCGCCAACATTTGTATATTAAATCCTATGAAATGCGTGATGTGGATATGAATTGACTGTATGAATTTAGAGAATCCCTTTTGTTGTTCTTAAAAACTTGCAAGTACCATGTTTATGTAAGATATGAAATCCTTATAGCATGTGATTTGTATTTTCCAAGTTATCGTGATGTGTAGCTTATGGCTTGAGATCTGAGAGAAGAATCTAGCGACCCCTTCCACCTCGTGTTCTTTCTTTTTTCATTTCATTTTCTTTATTTTCATCTCCCGAGTTCGTCTCTCTACTTATCTTCCTCGAGGACGAGTAAGAGGTAAGCTTGGGGGATTTTGATCACTCCATATTTTACACCTTTTTTCTGCATATTTGCATACCGTTTTGATCGCCCATATCACGCTTTTCACGATTATTCGACAATATTGCGATACTTTTCACTATTTCTTGTTTTTGTCATATTTCAGGAAATATGGAGCGATTTGGATCGATTGTGAGATCAAGAGGATTTGCACCCACTCCGGAGTGTCAACCATGGCCCTTTTTGAGGGTTATAGTGCAATGGAAGAGGAGTGAAAGAAGAAAGAACGTCGTAGGAGCGACGGGGGAGCGAAAAGATGAAGATTGGGCATTTTCAGCATGCCACTCGGCCGAGTGAAGGAGTCACTCGGCCGAGCATTGAGACCCCGCTCGGCAGGCCAGATCGGACACACAACAGAGATGTATCGGCGTGCACTCGGCCGAGCATCGCACGCCGACTCGGCCGAGTGAGGAGACTCCGTCCGTCCGAGTGGCACCCAGACGACGGCAAGCCAAAATGTCCAACTTACTGTAATCCTTCAGTCTGCCCCAGAAGCCCGACTCGGCCGAGTGACGAAAGCCGTCCGCCCGAGTACAAAATGCCCCTCGGCCGAGTGACATTTGCCACTCGACCGAGTGATGCCGAGGACACACGGCGCCCAGATTTTCAGACATCCTCCTACTCTTTTCAAATCTGCTATCATTCCAGCCATCAAATTATTTTTCTCATATTTTTTATGGATAGTAGACTTCATGACGATTCCAACGCCGCCAAGAACGCGCAAATCGGAGGTCGGATGAAATCTGAGAAATTTCTGCAAGTCGACGCTGCAGTGCTGGAATTCTCACTCGGCCGAGTGAGCTTTCCCCATTCGGCCGAGTCGTAATTTGCCCAGAATTGAAGTTGTACGCGGACTCCGTTTCGTGCGTGAGTTGGAGGGGATTTCTAGGGCTTTTTTCTAGGGTTTTTTGGGGGCTATTTAAGGGGGTTTGTAGCCACCATTAGGGAGGGCCGAAGATGTTTTAGGAGGGATTTATTTTAGAGGTTAGGCCATGCCCTAGGCCCCCTCTTGGATCTAAAAGCTTGTATTTTGGATTGAAGATCTTCATTAAAGCTAAGTATTTTCTTCTTTTTATTTGAATCTTTGTTTTTCTATCTTTTTGTATGCAAGCAATGATTTTTATTGATTCTCATATCCTTATTGCTATGCTAGAATAGATTTGTTGTTCTAGGGTTTGGGGATGAACCCTATGGATCTAATTTCATATTTGTGATGAATGAATCTCTAAATTGCTAGAATTGCTAGGAGGTTAGGTTGTGATTGATTTATTACGGATAGCTAGGGATTTCCATCGATTCGGGATTTGCAAGAGATTGGATTCCAATCGATGGGAAGCCCTAGAAATTCGATTTAGATTGACAATTGGATTTCTCTAGATTTGGTTTGCAAGAGATTGGGCCAAAGCTAGGATTTTTAATTGTAAATCTATACACATATTCGTTTGCAAGAGATTGGACGAATACGAACTATCACAACCTAGATTGTAACTCGAGTTTGCACGAGAGTGGGCTCGAGGAGCGATTGGACGATGATGTCGATCCTCATGCTAGTGGCTTAGGTTAGGGTTTGCAAGAGATTGGGCCCTAACCTAGGTTTGCTATAGACCGGCAATAGCGCGAGAGCGTGAGCTTGGTTCTACATTAAGTTGCGACTAGTTCACCTCAACACAAGTCTAGTAATATTGAGATTCACTATTTACGATGATGTAAGACGATCCGTAGTGGGAATTCCCTAGCCCTAGACGTCTTTATTTGATTTTATATCCCCATACTTTGCCAGATGATTGTGACAGGATCGTCGCAAGGCAAATTCCCTCTTTTATTATATTGTGTTTAAATCGACATTTGACCGATTTCTCTATCTCCGACACCGACATCCATCACCATTGCCATTACATCATACCATAGCCATCTCCACCAATAAAACATTCGTAGTCAAACCAACCTAGGATAGATTGGAGCCAACACCACCTCCTCGTGTTCGATACCCGCTCGCCACTTTGCCGTGCGCTTGCGGTAAAACTACAATCGTCGCTCCGGGACGTGTATCCGGGGCGCGATCAACCATCGAACTGAGAAGATGGCTGGAAGCAGATCCCCGATAAAAGCACAGGCGACGGCGTCGGCGAACGATGACCGGAAGCTGGGAAGCACGAGCGGATACAGAAATCGCGAAGAACTTTCCACCAATCCTCTCCCCCCATACTTATAGCAAACCTCGGGCCATCCTCACCGTCGACGGCCTGCCACGTGGCGTTCATCGACGCACCTCTGACACCTCAAAATGCGACAATCATTTCAACCATGTGTCACCCGTACAATGGCGGAGACGCATCGTCTTCCGCCCTTTCAAATCGCAATAATGGCTATCGGGGCAGGAACACCGAGACAGCGGCCGACGCTTCCTAACACGGAGCAAGGTCCGAGCTGTTCCCTTCGGGAAGGAAAGGCAGTACGTCAGCCGAGTCGAGCCGGGGAACCGCCCCGAACTCGAATGCCGGGGGAAATTGTTACGAACTAAAGATTGTGATAACCAGACTTTCTATCCCTGGTCATAAAACACCCCACTTACGTCACTCTTCCGTCCCAAGGACCGGTGGGCCCAGCGCTAGGGCACCAATCCCGTGACTTCAGAGACCGTAAGCTTAACTCACCCACGGCAGGGCGCTAGGTTATCCCGGAGCTCGACACGGCCGAAGGAAGGGCGCACCCTGCGATGGGCGGTGACGGAGCCGCACTCCTCCAGGGTCCCGGTCGTCACCCGACTCGCCCCACATCGGCTCGCCGGGAACAACACGCAAAGCGCGCCGTCGGACAACATGCCCTCCAACCGGGGCGACCTGGCGACCCCATCAGTGGCGACGTACCTCGGACGCGCACCGACGACTCTTTGACATATCGGACGCGACAAACAACCTAGTACAAAGGACACTACTGACACTAACGCTGCCCGACCATCTGGCAAAGCACCCACTGGCCGCTGCGCCCCCTGACACTTAACGCTTTCGGCCCTGACACCCTGACAAAAGCCCCCTGGCCATTGCGCCGTCTGACAAAAGAGTGGCCAACACTCTCGTTCCTGACATCCTCGTCCAAAGCTTCCGATGACAGCAGGTCCAGCTCAGCACGCTGAGTCAGCATGCCAGATCAGCCCCACCTAACCGTCTTCCGACAAGTATAAATACCCCTTCACTTCTTACGGTGAAGGGGTTGGTAAATTTACTCTCAATTTCACTATTCACACACAAGAGCAAAGGTCGTCCATATCTTTGTTCTTCCACTCATAGCTCGTCACATATGGTCGGCTCACCCTCAGTCCGACCTACGTGCATTTCCCCCGCTTTAAGTCATGTTACTGACTTAGGCATCGGAGAGGCTAAGGGTTAGACCACAACCCGACCTTTCTGACGAGTTGCTCCTTGCGCAGGTCAGCTCGTCGTCACCGGTCGTGCTCGCCGTCAACCCAGGCCGTCCGGCCCCTTCACCGCATCCTCCTGGATTCGACACTGTGGTCACCTCCCGCCACAAGTTCAGCCTCATCATCCCACTAACCACCTGTCAAATAGCCTATCCTAATCCTGTCATTAGCAAAACCACCGTGTCCTTGGTTCCCCATAATATAAATTCATTGTACGCGAGTTCTACCCCCCACAACATAGTTTACCAACATTTCAGGCACTTTATATAAGTATGCAACATCACAGGCATATACAATACATTATATTCAACATCACAGGCAATTTTATTAGATAAATATATTAAATTGACGTTTAATAGTTACTCGGACCACGTGAAAACGTCATTACCCGTTAGGTTAGGTAAATAACCTAACGACAGAGCGATCTCAGGATCCTTGTAATTATTAAAACGTAAAATAATTTTTTTATCCAATTAAAAATAAGGCGATTAAAAAATCAATTACACATCAAATATAAGTAACAAATTTATTACTTGCCACAAATACCCCGAGAGGAGTTAATTAAACTCAATATCCTCACATGATTTTCCCTGATTTTTTTGGATTTTTCCAGAGTTTTTTAGGATTTTTCCGGATTTTTCCAGATTTTTCTGGAATTTTCAGGGTTTAATAGGGTATTTTCAGAAATATATATTAATTTCTGAATTAAAATTAATTTGGCCTGCAGGCCAGTGGCCTGCGGGCTGCCTACGGGCTGCAGGCTCGTTAGCTTAAAAAATACCCATTTTTCTTATCAATTTTGTTAATTACTGGGCTTCTGGCCCATCAGTAAAGGCACATGCCTCTTCTCCCCTTATCCTAGGGTTAGGATTTTTAGAGTGGAGCCGCCGCAGCGGGGAGGGGGAGGCCCAGGCCCCCTCAATACGGGCTGTCGGCGTCCCCCTACTGGGGGCCGGCCTGCCCGGCGTCGGCGTCCCCCTACATGGGGGACAGACAGCAGGCGCAGGTCCAGCTGGATACGCCAATGAGATCAAACCTTGAGCCATTAGAGTACTGAGCAGGCCTAAAACGCACTCACAGGAGCGCCAGACCTTAACCAGTATTTTGAGATGAAGGCCACATATGTGACGCTGCATCAGGTGGCCCATTTGGTAGTTGTGGCATGATTCCACCATGAGCAAATGCAGGGCAATCAGGAGCATGCCCACTGCAAAATTTGATGTGCAATGAGTAACAAATTTTAATAATAAATTTGATGGAAATTTAAGTAACAAATTTAAGTTTATGTTATTTCACTTAACCAGTAATATGCATTGCAGGTATTTGATTAGGCAAAGAGCCCACCTCAAATTCTCTAGATCCTTGCATTCGTGTGTTATTGAGGGGTTCAACCAATAAGTGAGACGAAAGAACAAGTTGTATATATATATACTAGTCATAACCCGTGCCCGCAGGCACGATTCATTTAAGATTTTCCCTGTAAAATCTTTGTTCCCCAAAAAATTATTTACACAGCCAAAATTTAACAGAACAATAAATCAGCGTAAAAATATTTAGCGGCACGGTCACCTTCAGCGCGAAACAACAAATTCAGCGTCGAACAACAAATTTGGCGCCCGCACCTTTGGCGCGGAACAACAAATTAGCGTAAAAAATCGGTTTAATTTAATGGGTTATTTAGTACTGACCCCCTGTGTTTTCTCGAAAATTAGTAGTACCCCCCTATGGTTTCAATAATTAGTAAGACCCCCCAGCCATAGGGGTGTGATACTAATTTTTGAGAAACCCTGGGGGGGTGATACTAATTGTGGAGGGGGGTCTTACTAATTATTGAAACCATAGGGGGGGTACTACTAATTTCCGAGAAAACACAGGGGGTCAGTACTAAATAACCCTAATTTAATCGGTGCTGAACAACAAACCTCAGTGTATTTTTACGCTAATTTGTTGTTCCGCTAAATTGTTTTACGCTAAATTTTTTATTTTGTTTAAAAATATTTATGCTTCTCCACAATCTTTCATAAGGCACTTGTAATTTCAAAGTTTAGGTTTCCAATGCACTTTTTCCACCAAATTTAATCTCCACAATATTTCCCGATACACTTCTAATTTCAAAGTTTAGGTTCCCAATGCACTTTCCCCCTAAATTTAATCTGCACAATCTTTCCCAAGACACTTTTAATTTCAAAGTTTTGGTTTCCAATATACTTTTCCCTCCAAAATTTAAGTTTTCCCACTAAAATTTTCACAAAATCCAATCTCAATAACATTGTCAAATCTCAGCCACTCTTTATCTTGTCATAGTCAGCCCTAGAATTCAAAAAACATTGTCAAATGTATAATAGA